>APFE030650599.1:48061-92919 GCA_000404065.3 Pinus taeda | reverse complement strand
TTGAAGGCATTAACTATACTGAAACCTTCTCCCCTGTTGCCAAAATGAACTCTATCCACCTTGTTCTTTCCCTTGCTACCTCTTTCAAATGGGAAGTCCATCAGATGGATGTTAAATCTGCCTTCTTGCATGGGGACTGGCATGAAGAAATCTATATGGAACAACCTATTGGCTTTATACAAATAGACTCTAGCCTTGTATGTCAGCTTAAGAAATCCCTTTATGCTCTCAAGAAAGCTCCTCGGGCTTGGTATGCCAAAATGGATAGCTTTCTTTTAGAATCTAGATTTTCTAGGTGTTATTCTGACAATACTGTCTACACCAAGAAAGTGGGCAACTCTCTTATCATCCTTGTTCTTTATGTTGATGATCTTATTCTTACTGGTAGTGATCCCAACCTTATAAACCATGTGAAGTCCAGCCTTAAAAGGAAATTTGAAATGACAGACTTAGGACACTTACACTATTTTCTCGGTCTTCAAGTCTTGCAATCCAAGGAGGGTATTTCCCTTTCCCAGTCCAAGTATGCTTGTGATATTCTTCGTCATTTTCACATGGAAGATTGTAAGCCAGCTCCTTCTCCCTTTCAGTCTGGAGTCAAACTTTCAGTCTCTTGTACTTCTCCTGAAGTTGATGCTACCTTATACCGTCAACTTGTAGGAAAACTCTTGTATTTAACCCATACTCGTCCTGACCTTTCCTTTGTTGTTGGCCTTGTTGCTCGTTTTATGCAAAACCCCCGTGAAAGTCATTGGAAAGCAGCTAAAAGAATACTTCGTTATGTTCGAGGTACAGTACAGTTTGGGATTCATTACAGTGCCAAAGCAGCTCCTCTATTAGTTGGTTTCACTGATTCTGATTGGGCTGGTGACCCTGATGATCGGAAGTCTACTGCCGGTTATGTCTTCACTCTTGGTTCAGGACCTATTACATGGGCTTGTAAGAAACAGGCTGCCATTTCTCTTTCGTCGGCAGAAGCAGAGTATCGTGGTGCCGTGGAAGCTAGTAAGGAAGCCTTGTGGCTTCGTCAGATCCTATCAGAATTGGGCTTTGAGCAGCAGCATCCGACTACACTTTGGTGTGATAATCAAAGTGCCATTCAGCTTTGCAAAGATCCCGTTCAGCATCAGCGCAGCAAACACATTGAACTTCACATGCACTTCATCAGAAAGCTCATTCATGACCATGTTCTTGAAGTGCAATATTGTTCAACAGATGATCAGGTTGCAGACATCTTCACAAAGGCTCTCACAGAGGCGAAGTTCACTAAACTTCGATATATGCTTGGAGTTCAGGAAGTTGTCACTAAGGGGGGATAGGCTCTAGTGCCTCCTTCCTTCTCCTATTGTGTCATATTTGTAAATCCTTCAATCCTATCCCAAGTTGTTCTTAAGGGGGGATGTTAGGATATTCCGACACATAGGAATAGTTAAGTTCAACTTGGTCTAGTATAGAGTTAGGTAAAGTGTGTTTCTTTACCGTTGTACATTTTGTAACTTACAATCCGACGGTCACGATATGTAGTGATCCGACGGTTCATTCTCTCCTCGGTATTACCGACACTTGATCCGTGGCTTGACACCCGATTGGTCCATGAATTCTATTTAAAGCGCATGGAGGGTCATTTGTAGGTTAACCGTGCATGAGAGAAGCTTATGTAAATTCTTCATTCTTTTATTAATAAATTGCTTGTAGTAGCCACGTTGGCGCAGGCCGTGGACTGTTTCCCTCTCTGAGGGTTTTAACCACGTCAAAATACTGGTGTATTGATCTGTGATATGTTTGTGAGCGGTGTCCTTTTGGTGTTCTGTCTGAGGAAATTACCCTGTAAATTCCTACACCTCATTTACTATGGCTACATCTCAACGCTACTCATCAAAATGTTCCAAGTGAAGGAGGCACTCTTCGAGACGAGAGGTCTCTGGAAGGAGCTCAATAACTAACTTGAGAGATGGAATTTCACATTCGATAGGAAAGATAGATTCCAACCCATAAACTAACTAAAAAGGTGTAAAACTTGTAGCAGTCTTGATGGAGGTTCGGTATGCCCATAGAGCCGGATACAACATAAGATGCCAATTGGATCTATTTTTATCAATTGTCCTTTGCACGATCGTCTTAAGAGTTTTTTTTACTGCCTCGACCTATCCATTGGCCTGAGGATAATAAGGAGATGAATGTTCCTGCCAGAAACCTAGTTTGAGAGCCAATTCGGACATTAGTTGGTTCTAGAAATGACTGCCATGGTCAGTGACAATCTCTCTTGGGATATCGAACCTTGAGATAATCTGATTAAAAAGGAACAATGTCGCTGTCTCACTATCATTTTTATAAGTGGGCATGGCCTCGACCCACTTCGTGAAGTTGTCTATGGCCATGATAATATACTTGTGATTCGCTGCTGAAGGCGGATGACAAGTCGTAAAATCAATGCCCCACTTAGTAAAGGGACCAACAATGACAACAGGAAAAAGAGGAGCTAGATGTGTGCGCATCTTTCGAGTATAAACTTGGCACGAGTGACTGCATTTGACCACTTCAACACAATCTTTGAAGAGCGAAGGCCAAAAATAGTCGGCACGCAAGATACGCTGAGTTGTAGCAAGCACTGATAGATGACCACCACAAGCTCCGTTGTGGCAATCTTTTAGCGCAGACTCTGCCTCCTCTAAGGTTAAACAGCGCTGAAGGATTGAATCAACCCCCCGATGATATAATGTGTCACCAATGATAATGTAATTTTTAGCGAGGTGACGTAATTTGTGACGTTCATCCTTAGAGAAAGTAGAGGGAAACTTTGAAGTCTGGAGATAAACAATGATATCTCCATACCAAGGGTCGAGTGAAGAGATGAGGAATAAGTGTTCATCGGGAAAACTTTCCTCGTAAACAGTATCCTCTCCACAAGGCAGCTCAGAAACTAGCTCGGCGAAAACCATAGATTTCTTGGACTTGGCAGACAAGAACTCAAGATCAAATTATTGTAGAATGACAATCCATCAATTATATTTTCCCCCATTCACTCGCCTACTGAGGACAAACTGAAATGGATTGATTGCTGCCAAGACAAAATTTTTGCATAGCAGAATATAATGATAGAGCCACTGGACATCGTGGACAGCTGCCAATGCCAACTTCTCAATCGGAGAATAACGAAGTTCAGGACCTATCAAGCCTCGGCTCAAGTAATAAATCACATGCTCTGTGAGAGCATCGTCTTCCTGAACGAGAACCATACCAATGGTTGATTCTGCTCAGCAAGATATAAAAGGAAGTCTCTACCATAATCGGTGGACTCAAAAATGGGGCAGAGACTAATGCCTTTTTCAAAGCATCAAACGACTACTGCACAAAGTCGTCCCACAAGAATGGAACACCTTTGTGGAGCAAACGCACAAACCCTTTGGTGATCTCGGCATAGTTCACTATAAACCGTCTTAAGAAATTAGCCTTCCCTTGAAGACTTTGAAGTTGTTGAATGGAGGACGGAGGAGGCAACTGGACTATCGCCTCTACCTTGAAGGGATCAACCCTAATCCCTTC
Organism: Pinus taeda; assembly: GCA_000404065.3. Taxonomy (NCBI): domain Eukaryota; kingdom Viridiplantae; phylum Streptophyta; class Pinopsida; order Pinales; family Pinaceae; genus Pinus; species Pinus taeda. Next base: position 89,376 of record APFE030650599.1, on the reverse strand, counting down.
ATTTGACACGATGAACCCTAACAACTGACCGGATGTAACCGAAAAAACGCACTTGTTGGGATTCAACCAGATTTTATAAAAACGACATCGCTCAAAAACCATTCGAAGGTGACTGGGATGATCAGTTCTTTTTCGAGAACGAGCAGCGAGATTGTCCAAGTATGCTTCGATGATATGTTTGATGTCGTGGAAAGCATATGACATGGCCTGCTGGAAAGTGGCTCTAGCATTTTTGAGACCAAGTGGCATATTTCTGTATGCAAAGGTACCACAGGGACATATAAAAGTCGTCTTATGTTGATCTTTAGGACAGATGGAAATTTGATTATAACCAGAAAAGTCGTCCATGAAGGAAAAAATCTCATTACCCACACACTCGTCAATAATCTGATCAATGAATGGCGTGGGCTAATTATCTTTCGGACAAGCTTTTTTTAAGTCCCTAAGGTCGATGCATACTCGTATTGTTCCTTGCTTTTTATCTACAGGGACTGGATTAGAAACCCAATCGGTAAGAGGAACATGGTATATAAAACCCACCTTAAGCAGCTTCTCTACTTCGGCCTTAATGGTTGTCGCTTTCCTAGGATTAACCGGTCGAAGTCTTTGACGAACGGCTTCGTGTTTTCATACGTCTTGATCTCATGCCGAACTATAGAAGGATCAATGCTAGGCATTTCCTCATAAGACCAAGCAAATACATCTCGAAATTCCTTGAAAAGGTTGGTGTAAATTTTCACTTCTTCAGGGGAACATTCAATTTCGATGAAGAGATTCTCAATCACGTTAGGGTCCCTAGAGATGTTTATAGATATCGTTTCTGAGATAACCGACATATTACCTTCGGCACGAAAGTGTGCTAGAGCGAAAGGATTCAATATCTTACAAACATCACTAGTGAATAGCTTGGAGAACCTAGCTTCCACTTCCTGCAATGGAGGAAGGAAATATGAATGATGGTGCAAGTCTTCCTAAGGTCAATATACACCCATCATCACTTCGAGGATTGCTTCTTCAGAAGGTAAAACCGTATCTAAGCAGTCCAAGGCGGAGGTGGAATCAAAGGCCCAAGCCGAGGCCACATAACACTCAAACTCCTCTTCGAAAGAAGGAGTGGAGTGGTTGTCTGCAGAGTTAACGATAGACTGATATCTAAGCTCAGTGCAGACATAGGGGATGCCATTCCATTTACTTGCCCTTCAACTCATGTGGTCATAGATGAAGGCAAGGTCCAAGGGTCCGAAAAATAATGAGTTCGGAAGAACCCTTCTCAAGGAGACTACTTAGATGATGAAACGACATTGATTTGAGTGATAGGAGAGGGAAACTCAAAGGTACCCATCAATGAGGAATACATCCCAACTCCTAGATTCTCCGTAGGTGGGTGAGGGTTATCCACTAAGGGGATAGTAGAGTCAGAAGTTGCTTGAGGATAAACTGGACAATAATCCAATTGATCAACCTTAACGATTTTCCCTTCAGGAGGAAAGCAGATGACACAAAATAGAGTCGAAACGATGGCATCCATCTCGTATACCCAATTCCTTCCTAAGAGGAGATTATAGTCTAGGTTAGCATCTATGACCTCTACTTCAACATTGACAACCTTTCCTCCAACACATATAGGAAAGGTTGGGATAATCCCATGCGGCTTGTGAGAATGCCCATCAAACACAGTCAGAAGGGTAGGTGAAGGAACAACCGAAGGAGATCCAATGGCCTTCCAACAAGACATCGACATGACGCACGTGGAAGCTCCTTCATTAATAATGGTGCGAAAAATATTAATCTTTTGGTATGTAGACTTTATCTGGAAAGCCATGTGATGAGGGAGTCGCTTTTTGACATTTAACATGTCAAAAGTGAGCACTAAAGAGTTGGTTGGATCAACTGCCCCAATTATCGAGAGTAAAGCACTTCGCTGATCCAGACACGACTAGAAAACCTCTAAAGCGAACATGGCACATGGACTCTGGGCTAGATCCTCCACAATGGAATAATTTTGGGCAGCCCTAGCGTTAGGATTGATAGTCGCGCATTTAGCGTAACCTTTTGGTATCCGTGGTATAGTCTCAACAAGGGGTCGCTCAATATGAAAGTCAGTATTTCTGGGAGCAGTTTTGTCCTTGGAAGTTTTGGCTTTACCGTAATCACGTGACTGAGTAGCCACATGTACATTAGCAACCATCATGAAAACGTTTGATTATTTTTCCCCTTTCTGGCTGCCCCCTGAGGAGGTACCAGGGTTTGAACTCGCGCCAGCAAGCAATTTTTGCCCTTGGGGAAAAGGCTTGGTTAACACAGCTTGAGAACTAGAAGCCCCTTGCTGCCCTAACAAGCACTGAGCATCCTGAATCTTCGGGCAGAGATGAGTTAAATGGTCTCCACTACACAACTTGCATGGAAACTTGACTTTCTTTTTAGACTCATTTCTACCCCCACCAGCATTATTGCCATATTTATTTGTGTCAGCCTTCCCATCTCGATTCTTTTTCTAACCTTGTCCTTTCTTTTTCCCATTGGAGTTTTGATTTCCTTTGGGGTTATCAAATTGGCCAGCATTAATCGAAGAGGGTTGGGAAGACGAAGTAGTAGACGATGTGACTTGGTTGTTTGAAGCAGTTTGCAATGACAACTACTGCAATTGGCTCAACAAGTTCACCGCATTCGTTTCTACCGATCTAATGATACCATCCCCATGGGGACCTGGCTTCGACTTGGCCATGTCAACCTTCAACCGAAGAGAATATGGCAAGTATTTTTGTAGACTGAGAGTAGATCAATTCTAACTGTTGGGCCCTAAAAATAGCTTGCTCCTCGGAGTAAACTCAGGACATCAAGACATCCTTAGAGATATCAGGTTGTAAAGATTTCAAAAACCATTCGAGATGGTACTCCGAAGGGATTTCAGCTTTAATGAGCCTCTTTCCCCATCTCCATTCCTGAATATGGTCAAAAATGTGAGTTGTCGTCTCCTGACGAAAATTGGCGAGAAGTTTAGTTCCAGCATCATAACGGACGGGAAACTGGAAATGATTTAAGAAAATATTAGCTAACTTGGCAAAAGATGTAAAGCTACCCCGTGGCAACTCTATATACCATTTGGCTGCATTACCAGTCAAGGTGCACTAAAAAAGTCTCAACCTAACTGAAGCATCAATAAGGGAGTTCGACGAGCACCACAAATGGAATGTGGTCAGATGGTTGCCTGGGTCCTCACTGCTCTTCCCTTCAAATTTTGGAATGTCTGAAGGAAGTTTGGTTGGGACCGGAGGCCAGGCCGGATTATATTTGATTGGATCATTTGTTAACTTTGTGAGGTCTGGCAAGTTCAAAGTTGCCAGACACATAAGCCTAGGAGGACCTTGGGGGTTCCACCCTAACTGGGCAGAACTCCCAAAGTTCTGAAAAGATTGGCCTGGATTTTGGAAGGCACCAGGCTGCCCGAAGTAACCTACAGAACCAGCTGAACCATAACTCGGAGTTTGACCAACTCCGGCCGCAACACCTCCATAACTGGCGAAGCTTCCTCGTAAAGGATTATAAGGAGAAGACAACCCTTGATAAGGATCCCAAGCAGAGGCTAGGGGAGGAATACTTCAAAATGAACTAACTGTGGAGTACGGCATATTCCCTTGTTGGCTGAGAAACGAATTCCCAGTTCCCATTCTACTAACCGCATGGTTAGCCCAACCTTGGAAAGGATTGCTACCTTGTCCTAAAGAAGAGAAAGGCATAGATTTGATTATTGGGTTGGAATGTGGTATATGACCACTTCCAAAAGGGAAACCTTGGAATGAAGCCGATCCACCCATCATGGATGTGGCGGCACTAAACGGAACTAACGAAGTACCCTATGAATGGGTGCCAAATGGGAAAAATCCAAAACTAAAAGCATTGGTTTGGGAGTTTCCACTCGTAGAAGGAATGGAGGTAGACCCAACTAAATATGTGCTAGAAAAATACTCGAATAAAGAAGCGGAGGGGACGGAAATAGTTCCTCCCCCTTGTACAGATATTGGAGTCTGCACAGTCATAGCACTTGTAGTAGAAGCCATGCTCCTAGTAGTGGTCATCGATGGTAAGTGCGTAATGTGACCTAGACTTGATGGTCGATGCGTTGGAGACCCAACGTATTGTAATACTTCAAGATTACTAGGAGGTAGGGGAGAATTCAGAGCCTCTAACGACTTTGAGAGTTCTTCTACCTCTATGTTATCTTGCATCTGAAAGATAACTCGAGAAAGTACTAGAGTATTTCTCTCTTGTCCTGTGGAAGTACCAGGTCTATCTTGAACACTGATGCCCTTGAGGGGAGGATCAATCCTCGATGCGTCAGCTACCATAGACGAAACCCACTGGCAGTATTACCTCTGCACCTTCTAGGTGAAGGCTCTAAATTTGGTGGTGAAAGACCATGAAGTCTTCGAGACTGTCTAGGTGATCGGTCAGCCACTTTGAATTTTTTGTTAAGATCTGACTAAAGACTCAAAAAATTGAAAGCTAGGCCAACTAGGAGCACAGAGCACACACTATAAAGTCCCTAAAGATATCAGCCAGTCAAACAACTTCAAAGTATTTATGATCCGGGTGATTAAGACCGGACACCAAAATACGAGAAAGTGAAGTAAGGGGCCTTCCAAAGATAGTCTAGGATAATGATGGCCCAGTCCTATCAACGAAGGTAACAGAGGAAGTTACACTAACCTCCTAACAACAGCCTACGCCAGTGCAAGCCCCCAAGCTTCGCAAGGGTGCCCTCCAGTAGTACCGTTGAGAGTGATACAACGTCGACCTCAGGTGCCACGGGATTCCCCTATGTAGCCACCTGTGTAGATCCCTAGGAGTAGCAACTAAGATTACCAACTTGTATCAGAAGCCAGGTGGAACAGTCGTGAGGTAAGTTCGGACAAGTAGGAGAGGGGGTATCTCTCTTCCCTATCTTTACAGACCCTCGTGCTTAACTCCCAGATCCAGAGCTTTCCTGGTCTTCCTAACGCTATTGGATTTTCACTCACTATTCAGACTCCTATGTTTGACAGTTTAAAATGGCCTTGGAGAGTTAACTCTCCACTCACCTAATCCAAGGCCCTAAAATATCCTAAAACTTGTTTATGTATCTAACTCGAAAAATATAAATTTCTAGTATATTTTAAATTAACGCTTGATTTTAATGGGTTGTTATTTAAGTCAAGGGATAAACGAAAGTGAAACTAGTGGTGTTTTGACGAAAAAGAAATTAATAAAAACCAAAATACATGCAAATGCACTTGTTTTCGTTTTTCGATGAAAAGAAATTTCTATAGGGTTCAGAGGAACTTCAAATAAAGCTACAACTTTTTCTTTTCTTTTCTTCAAACTTCACACCCACAAAAGCTAGCAAAACTATAAATGCCTAGAAAGATGCACAAACTAATCCTAATGCAACAAGTACATGCTGATGCAAAACTCAAAACTACTCTTAAATCAAAAGATGAAAGTTGCTTGTTTATCAATTTTAGATTTGCCACTTAAATGTTTAGATGGAATATAAGTTTTTGTTACTTATTTCTTCTAAGCACTAAAATCAAGATGAATATAGACAAATAGGCACTTTCACTCAACAAAAAGGAAAACTCAATCAAAACAAAGTTCAAGAAAGAAAAACAAAGTCGCAAGAAGTTTCCTTCAAAAGAAACTCAAAAACGACTTTTCAAAAATGCTCTAACGAGACTAAAACTTGATGACTGAAAAATAGGCAATGAAGCACTTTGCGAGTTTGCGACACAAAACAAGTGGGAACTCAACAAAAAAGGTGCTTTGAAATTCTCTTAACAATCAACAAGCAGCGAGACGAGCTTGGCAATGGAAACCAAAAGATTGAAAAGACAACTTTCAAGAAAGCGTGAACAAACGACTTTCAAAAATCAAGAAAAGTAGATGGTCATAAAACTAGTTCAAACATGCAAACCAAAAAGTCATTAAAACAAAACTCAACACAAACATCGAAATCAATCTTTCTACCCTAAATACACAGAGCAGCCAAGATTCCTTGCGAAAAACCTTGTGTGCTTAAGCAAAAATAAATGATGTTTGCAAGAAAAACGAGCAAGACCAACCTTTTCACAATCAGAGAGAATTTGAAACAAGACGCTTGCTGTAAAACTAAAGACTATGACAGAATAGTGATTGTTCCAAACTGAATCAGACCAGCATACTATCTTCCAGAAATAAACAAATTTTAAAAATCTTGAAAATTAAAGATATATGTGACTTTGTTTGCACACATATGCGTGTATACACGACACGGCTTAAGGAAACATGCATATACGCATGTTCACTTAAGGAAATATGTGTATATACGCCTCTGTAAATAGAGAAAAAAGAGTATACAAAAGCTTCCAAGAAAAACAAAGAAAAAAAATCTGGAAAAAACTGATCAAAGCTCACAATTCAGGCACTGACTACACAGTAACAAAAGATAAATAGATAGTTGAGCCCTGATTGGCTTGAATACACCCAAACTAGGAACAACAATAGTGTTGTCCCCAGTGGAGTCGCCAATTCTATTGTGGGATAAACTCCCCTAGGGTCTTGGGTGGATACCCTAGCAGACGAGAGGTTGTCTATGCAAAGAAACACACATTCCATACAGTCATAATGCTACTATAAGAAAACTCTACGACAGAGGGTGTACCTGAGGTCCTACGTTTGAGAAGAGCCATCTAGGGTCCAAACCCTTCTTGGAGTTCCTTTTGCTCCTTTGACTTGCAAAACAATCAATTCAAGAAATTACAGCAGTATATGGACTAAACATCATAAAGAAACCATATTCATATAATAAGGAAAGGTATTTAGTTATGCAATTAAACAACCGTTCACATATGAATCATAATATGAATATCATAACATGAAGAAGATCTATATCAGGAACAAAGACGTGTTTCTTTTACTATAGACAAATAAAGTACAGAAAAGGAATAATTTCACTTGATTCGTCCTTTTGCAGGCTCCAAGCAGAACCATCTCCCGGATTCGTCCAGTCTCAAGCCTTTAACAAAATCCTTCCATGGCTTACTCCATGATCTCTCAAGTAGTATGAAATCGTCAACACACACAAGGAAACAAGGGTTTCCTGTAGAATGGGGGGAAGTGCAGGAGGCACAAGGATCTTTAGACCTGGTCAGGGAAATCTCAGCATAGTAATCTTTCTCCCTCTTCTCTCCTCCCTTTGGCCTTCCCATAGAAGATTTTTTATACTTCTCCCAAAGTATTTTTTTAGTTGGGAATTCGTTGGGAACAGTTGGGCCACGGGCACTAACAGGTAATCAACAGGTAAAACCCGTGACCTCCGCCCAAAATTTAGGAGATTTATTTTTTTTAAGTGTTTTTAAACATATACGCGGGTTAGGTATACATAGACCCGCGTATACACGCATTTAGCTCAAGTCAATTTCGCGTATAGGGAATAAAACACTGTTTTTTAAATTTGGGACCAGGTCTGGAAGGAGGGGTTGCCCTAGGCCATGAGTGCAGCATCACAAACCTCAGGAGTGATATTTGGAGCTATAACAATAGGGTGTGATGAGTGAGAATAGACAAATGGCTGAGACAATTTTCTAAGTGGATGCTCATGGAATCTTCTAGAAACTTCTCCTATGACACTTGCCTCTCTAAATTCGCCCAGGGATGAGTAAGTGATGAATGAAATCTCTAAGTGGAACCAAGAACTATGAGTGGAATGACACTAATAAAAAACCTAGAGCTAACTCACACCCTTGCAAGACATCTATAAATGGATCCCTCATCTGAGAGATCTAGAGGTTGGAATTTTGTAATTTGTAAGGAAGTGTTGTTGGTTTATCTTTGAGAAGAGACGTTGTATTGTTGGGTGATCTTGCTTTTCATGAGGTGAAGAAGGCTTTGATGCTGGATCAGACAGTTGGTTTGTAATCTTCTCTTTTATTATTAATAAAGTTCTTTGAGTTTTCCTCCATACAATCGTGTATTTGTGAATCTTGTTATTTGTGAATGCAATTGTATGTTCAATGTATTTCTGATTCTGCATTGTTTATAATATTATAGATCGAGATGTTTTGATGGTGTTTTGTTACTTTGTCTCTACAGTATTCTCTAAAGCAGGACAAGTAGGAGAGAAGTTGCAAGCTCTATCAAGGGAGAGAGAAATCAAGCAAGAAATCAAGCAGAAGATCCAGGTTGGTCCCCTTTTCTTCTCTCTTATCTATCATACAAAAAGGAAATCACAAATTGCTTTGATTGTTTGTTTCTAAGATAGCTGCCAATATTAGTGGGACTAGAAGATCGAAAAGACACTAGTTTTCTCAGAAACGGGCAAATAAAAACAAACGGAAGAAGACTGATAGACATTTCCACTTTTGTAATCGAAATGGCCACTTAGAATCCAAATGATTTAAGAAGATGGAAGCCTTGGAAGCAGCAATGAAGAAGCATAACATCCATTTGGATCACTCTTCAACTTCGACTTCATCTTCAGGATTAGCACTTTCTTCATGTGGTTGTCAAGCATCTCAGCCTGATTATGCACTAAATGTGTCTTCTTCTTCTCATTCTCATGAGTGGCTCATTGATGTTGGAGCTTCTTATCACATGGCCAAAAACAAAGCCATGTTTTCTACTTTAAATGATTATAACACCAAAAATATATATGTTGGTGATGATAGATCTCTTAGTGTTGTAAGGACTAGAACTATTCGTCTAGACAATGGTCAATTTAATGATGTATTATGTGTTCCAACCTTATCCAGAAACCTTCTATCTGTATATCATATAACTCATTCGGGTGAAGGTAAAACCGTTGAATTTTCACCTCACGGTGTTGTAATTAAGGACCTAAGAGATCCTAAACAAATTTTAGCTACTGGCATTGCTGATGATTCTAAAAGGCTGTATAAGTTTAACAACTTTGGGTCATCAGCTCTTCCCTCGGTATTTTTTGCTCATAATAATGAAGTGAGAAAACTTTTCCATGAGCGATTTGGTCACTTAAACTATTGCTCCCATCAAAATCTATGTAAAGAAAATATGGTAACAGGTCTCCCTATGGTATCTTGCAGAGATGGTTTTTGTTTTGGATGTGTACTAGAAAACATCATCAGTATAGTTTTGAAAAACGTGCCTCTTGGCACACCTCGACCCCTTTACAGCTTGTGCATAATGTGGTCCACTTCTAGTTTTTTCATTCTCTGGCTACAAGTATTTCTTAACTTTCATTGATGATTTCTCTAGACACACTTGGGTATACTTCTTAAAACTCAAGAGTGAAGTATTTAACATGTTCTTGGCCTTTAAGGCCTTCGTTGAAAAACAATTTGGACATCAAATTCTTAAGCTAAGATCTAATAAGGGTGGAGAATATGTTAACAAAAAATTCCTCAACTTTTGCACTGAGAATGGAATTCAAATGAAAGATATTGTTCCATATACTCCACAACAAAATGGTATATCTAAAAGGAAGAATCACACCTTAAAGGAAACGGCTAATTATATTCTTCAATATAAAGGACTTAGTCTTAATTTTTGGTTAGAAGCAATTAATTGTACAAATTACACAGTAAATCACACTCCTACTAAGGTTTTGAAGAATAGCACTCTAGAAGAAGCATGGAGCTCAATTAAACGAGATGTAAGTCACTTTTGTATTTTTGGAAGTGAAGCATGGACCCATATTCCAGATGAGAAACATAAAGCTTTAGAACCTAAGAGTGAAAAATGTAATTTTGTTGGATATTTTAAAGATGTCAAAGGATATAGACTTATTCCATTTAAGTACAAAATTTTATCATTAGAAGAGATGTAAAGTTTGGTGAAAGTATATAGGCATACGAGCCTAGTTTGGCAGATGTGCCACCTCTCTCTACCCCTTCTACTTCTGAAACTATTTCTTCTCAGATGATGATAGCGAGGATGACAATCCTCCCCCACTTTCTCAAGATCCTCCTTCATATCCTCAGCTACCAAAATGGGTCCATGCTACTTGGGATGCAGGAGGTGCTCCTGTAGGTGATCCTACAGAACAGTGACGCACACGTTCTCAGTTTGATAGAGCCTCTTCTTTACTAGCTCAAGCTTCAACAAATTATGGTCCCGACACCTTTGTAGAAGCTTTAGGCCATCCAGATTGGGATGCAGCTATGAATGAAGAATATCATTCATTATTGGAAAATGATACATGGGATCTTGTTCTTCTTCTAAAGGGACGAAAACTTGTTAGATGCAAACGAGGTTACATAACCAAGTTTGGACCAGATGTAAAAGTTGATTAATATAAAGTTTGTCTTGTTGCTAAGGGTTTTTCACAAGTTGAAGGAATTGACTATATTGAAACCTTCTCCCCTGTTGCCAAAATGAACTCTATCCGCCTTGTTCTTTCCCTTGCTACCTCTTTTAAATGGGAATTCCATCAGATGAATGTTAAATCTGCCTTCTTGCATGGGGATTTGCATGAAGAAATCTATATGGAACAACCTAATAAATTTATACAAATAGACTCCAGCCTTGTATGTCAGTTTAATAAATCCCTTTATGGTCTCAAGCAATCCCCTCGGCCTTGGTATGCCAAAATGGATAGCTTTCTTTTAGATACTGGCGATTCTAGGTGTCATTCTGACAATATTGTCTACACCAAGAAAGTGGGTAAGTCTCTTATCATTCTTGTCCTTTATGTTGATGATCTTATCCTTACTGGTAGTGATCCCAACCTTATAAACCATGTGAAGTCTAGCCTTAAAAAGAAGTTTGAAATGACAGACTTAGGACACTTGCATTATTTTCTTGGTCTTCAAGTCTTACAAACCAAGGAAGGTATTTCCCTTTCCCAATCCAAGTATTCCAGTGATATTCTACACCACTTTCACATGGAAGACTATAAGCCATCCCCTTCTCCCCTTTAGTTTGGAGCCAAAATTTCAGTCACTTGTACTTCCCTTGAAGTTGATGCTACCTTATACTGTCAGCTTTTAGGAATAATTTTGTATCTGACCCATACTCATCCTAATATTTCCTTTGTTGTTGGCCTTATTGATCGGTTTATGCAAAACCCACAAGAGTCATTGGAAAGTAGCTAAGAGAATACTTCGTTATGTTTGAGGTACAATTTAGTTTGGGATTCATTACAGTGTAGAAGCATCTCCTCTATTGGTTGGTTTCATTGATTGTGATTGGGTTGGTGACCCCGATGATCGAAAGTCTATTGCAGGTTATGTCTCCACTCTTGGTTCTGGACCTATTACATGGGTTTGTAAGAAAAAAAGTGCCATTTCTCTTTCTTCAACAGAAGCATAGTATCGTGGCGCTATAGAAGCTAGTAAGGAAGCCCTGTGGCTTTGTCAGATCCTGTCAGAGTTTGGTTTTCAGCGACAACATCCGACTACACTTTGGTGTGATAATCAAAATGCCATTCAATTATGCAAATATCTAGTCCAACATCAGTGTAGAAAACACATTGAACTACACATGCACTTCATCAGAAAGCTCATTCATGACCATGTTCTTGAAGTGCAATTTTGTTCAATCGATGATCAAGTTGCAGACATCTTTACAAAGGCTCTCATAGAGGCGAAGTTTACTAAACTTCGATTTATGGCTAGATTTTAGGAAGTTGTCACTAAGGGGGGATAGGCTCTAATGCCTCCTTCCTTCTCCTATTGTGTCATATGTTTACATCCTTCAATCCTATCCCAAGTTGTTCTTAAGGGGGGATGTTAGGATATTCTGACACATAGGAAATAGTTAAGTATAACTTGGTCTAGCATAGAGTTAGGTAAAGTGTGTTTCTTTACTATGTACATTTGTAACTTTCAATCCGATGGTCACGATATGTTCTAGACATGAAGCGATCCGACGATTCATTCTCTCCTCAGTATTACCGACACTTGATCCATGGCTTAACACCCGATTGGTCCATGATCTCTATTTAAAGAGCAAGAAGGGTCATTTGTAGGGTGACCATTCATGAAAGAAGCTTATGTAAATTTTATTTCTTTTATTAATAAATTGCCTGAAGTGACCCCATTGGCTCAGGCCATGGACTGTTTCCCTCTTTGAGGGTTTTAACCACGTCAAGAATACTAGTGTATTGATCTGTGATTTTTTTGTGAGCAGTTTCCTTTGGTGTTCTATCTGAGGAAGTTACCCTGTAAATTCCTACAACCAACATTAAAATATACAAATGCCTGACCTAATTTACAACATGCATTTTCCCATCCTCTCCATCTATATCTACCTCCTATTCTACTTCTATATCTCTAAACATGCACATACATATATATCTATTTATTCCTAAGAATAGAAAACTCTAGAGATCCCAAGAGATTATCATTATCCCTTCAAAATAGATATTTTCTCAACTACTTACTAAATTCAAGATTACAATGTGTTTGTAGAGCTTTTACATAATTTAGAAATCGCAAATATTTTTCTAGCTTTTATAAGTTCTAGAGACTTTTCTACATGACTTTCCGAAATTTCTATTTTGAAGAGACCCCTAGATGCTCCTACATCAGACTCCCAAGGTAAAAACTTATTCATAGAATCTTTTCTATGAGGTCTGTTACTTTACTGTAATAGCTCCTCCAAGATCTCGAACTTTAAATTGTAATCAACCCTTCCTGGGGAAAAAAATCCTTTACTCATTCTACCTCGGTCCCAGGCTTTATTTTTTTTTGTTCATTTAATTTGTTGACATAATTTCTCTCAAATGACTGCATTCTAAGGTTGAATGTATTCTTATCCTTTCCATACATTTTCTTGGAATGTTTCCTCATAAGTTTCCACAACTCATGAATCTTTTTATCGAATTTGATTCTTGACTGAAGCTTGTTGTCAGCTTCTATTGGTTGCATCTTCTTTTCAGTCATGATACTACTATATGAAACACTAATATTTTTCTCCAAACCAACTGACTTTTCCACCTCTATACAACCTTCACCTCTTGCTAACCATCTTTCCAAAAATTTCATCTCTTCCTCAAAATCAATAAAAAAATTGTTTTGAATGTTGTTCGCAAGGCTAGATTTCATCTTCAGGAAATAACATAGATCCTATCTCCCTAATCACAACTTCATGTTCATCATTCCTCTTAGTACCTCCTTTCACAAGCGATGTATTTATGTGTTTCTCTTCATCCTAGCTTAGAACAAAGTAATAGTTATGTCCTCCTTCACCTTCATTACTTGTAACAAAATTTTCATTATGCTCTTCCTCTAATTTTGTGATAGTTGTAGGTAACTGTCCACCATTTTTCATACCCGCATCCACAAAAAATTCATTAGTTTTAAATGAGAATCTTAGATCTCATCCACTGCTTCTTCATCATTCTCTCCAAGCAATGACTCTTTTTCTGGGTCACAATAGTTCACTTTTTTTGCCTTGAGTTCCCCTTCTTTCAACTGGGTTCTTATCATGTGCTTCATCTTCTTGTGCAACTTTATTGTAAACAATTATTTAAATAACCATTTAATTTTCTTCTTAAAAATCCATCTGCATTTATGTTCTTCCTCATGTTTCTGTAGCCAATCCATAAGTACATTTAGTTTTACATTAATCTTAGTGAGTTCCCTATCAAACTCATCATCACTCAACTTCCTCTTTATGTCATTTTCCTTGACATCTTCTTTCCTTCTCCTATGTATTTCACTTGAACCTTTGTAATGACCCTCTTTCGCCATATTTCTCTTTATCCTTGTGAGCGTCTCCATGCACGATGATGAACTGCAACCAAGCCTCTCCTCTATAGAAAATCTCCTCTTCTTGCTACTCAATACCTCAACAATCTTTCTTCACTAGCTTGACCTTTTGATATTTTATCTAGTTCTCTCCTTAGAACCTTCTCAAGTGCTCCTCTGCTCCTTTGGTTGTTGCACTTACTCAGTTTACTTCTTTTGAGAACTTATACTTGTTCATTTCTTCCTCAACTACAAGGTTGTTCTACCAAAATTCTTTCTTCACTTGTTCTCTTTGTCACACTTCTAAGATATGATCCACTATCACTCTCCTTCAAATGCTACTTGGAAACATCAATTCCTCTACACAAATAAATTAAAAAATATAAAGACCAATTTACATATTTCATTACTACAATTCTCCAATATCCTTCTGTTACACAACTCTCTTCTCTCTTCTCTGCCTCTCTTCTCAGAAGAGTTAAGCACCTATGATACCACTTCTCTGTTGTTTTCATATACAAGATGCACCTGTCTTCCCCATGACCATTATAGGAACATGAGCCTAAATTAATCTCCAATGAACTTTACACAAATCATTTTCACAATTCAATACACCTTAATTGTTGCAATCTAAAATAATATATTATACAAATTCACATATATAAAATCAACACGTGGATTTCTTATGAATTTCATGCAAAGAAAAGCCCCCTTTTCAATAGGATTTAACACATACTCAATAGAGGATAAGTAAACACATAACTATAATTGTCTTGGATTCACACACATGCACAGAGATTTATTACCAATTCAACCATATACATAGAGGTTTACAAGCATATAAGGAAACCATTCATTAACCAACATTCAAATATACAAATGCCTAGCCTAACTTACAACATGCATTTGGCCATCCTTGCCATCTATCTCTACCTCCTATTCTACTTCTATATCTCTAAACATGCATATACATCTCTATTTATTCTTGAGAATAGAAAACTCTAAAGATCCCAAGAGATTATCCTTATCCCTTAAAAATAGGTCTTGTCGCAACTACTTACTAAATTCATGATTACAATGCACTTCTAGAGATTTTACATAATTTAGGAATCCTAAAGAGTTTTCTAGCTTTTATAAGTTCTAAAGACTTTTCTACATTAATTTTGGAAATTTCTATTTTGAATATACCCCTAGATGCTCCTACATCACCTACACTTAGAAATTATCTTTACAAGAATCTTAGATTCTTGCTTTAGATCAGAAAGATGTTCATTCTATTAACCTTGATCCTTACTCTTCATATCATTAGCTTCTCCTTCCTTTTGACCTCATACTTCTCTAGTTGGTTCAAAGATACTTCCATATGAAGAGATGCCACAAGTTCTTATCCTTTGATGTTCAATAACTAGGATATAAATATTGTTGGAGGCAAGCCTAATTTGGAGCTAACCTACCCACAAAATACATGAATTTTTCCATATAATAACCATCTATTATTCCAACCATCAAATGAGTCTTAAATCACTTTAAAAAAATACAATTTTTGTTCTTCAAGATGCTCTCTTCAAGGTTGTCTTGGACAATGGACTCAGGCCAATTTAAATTACAATTTTGGCCTCCTTCTAGAAGCAGCGATGAAATATTGATGTCATCAATTTGTGGGGAAAGAGCTAGTGATACACCTATACATTTAGGGAATCAAACATCTAACTTTAATATCTCTTCAACCATGAGCACCCACAAGGCGTACCACTTATCAAATGAAATGGCACGACAAGGGATACCAATCTAACATGTTATTGTATCCAAATTCACTAACTTGTGCATGTATATCATCAAACAAGTGCATTGTATCATTGGCCCATTCAACCCTTGACATAAATGACAAATTATTCCAACAAAAGGAAGGCAACAATTGGGAAGAAACATTTTCACTAGTATGGAATATGACAAGCTCTAGGATAGTGCTATCATTGGAAGCAAAATATACATGGACAATGCATAAAAATGGATGTTATGGTTTTTATCCTAAATTAGTAATTAATGAGATAGTGTACATTGAGTAACCATA
Organism: Pinus taeda; assembly: GCA_000404065.3. Classification (NCBI taxonomy): domain Eukaryota; kingdom Viridiplantae; phylum Streptophyta; class Pinopsida; order Pinales; family Pinaceae; genus Pinus; species Pinus taeda. Next base: position 73,623 of record APFE030650599.1, on the reverse strand, counting down.
CATATTTGTGCAGCCTAGAGAGGAGAATTTAGCTTGTAGATTATGCGAGTAATTATATTAACTAAAATAAACCCTTAGAGCTTAGTACACATTGATACATGGAAAATCCATATAAGTTGCATTTAATATGAGCCACTCATATCCTAATCCTATTAGGTAACTCAAAGGTTTCTTTTGTTTCATCAATACTTGATTAGTATTAAAGTAGATAAATTTTTGGATGTGTTTACCATAGTGTATATTGCATGATGAAACTTTCCATGAAATTTCAATGAATATTCTAAACAAATTTAGGCATACTAGTACTTTCTCACAATAATGATGACGAGATATAAGATGTTTTCCCTGATAATATATTTCCACTATTGCATAATGTTTACCATATTTTTTTTTAAATTAGGACGAATAGGAAAAGACACCATTATAACAATTTATTGACTTAGAAGGCATGAATACTAGGTTATATTTGTGAATTTTCAAGTAGAGTATGTTAATAATTGAACATAAAACTACTATTTAATAACTTTGTAGTGATTTGGTTGCACACCATTTCAAAATTAGACAAGATAATAATTAGGACATTGACCTAATATCGAACAACAATTAATGAGATGATTTGTAAAAATATTGCACCACATCCATTGAATTAATCAACAAGACTAGATATGTACATTCTATAATTAGAAGCATATATTAGATAATTGTGGGTTGATAAAGAATCCCTATATACATAGTTACAGGTACACAAAGTATCTCTCCAAACCAAATAGAAAATAACTTTGGAAATTCATAGTGCTACACTTCATTGATTCAACATGCACATAACACTTATTCTTCTAGGTTCAATCAATTATGACAACACGTATTGACCTTGTAGGAAGCAAATAGATCTCAATAGATTGGTGAATTATTTTGAAATTAAAATCCATACTCCCAATTCTATCCACAATAGAAGATAGTTTGATAAATAAGATACTTGATGATGGTTGGATCTTTGATGAAGATATCAATGTGAAAATAGTGCACATTTTGGAAGATGATTTGTAACATCACGAGGTGACTTAGACTGCCCATGTAAACTCCATGACCAGAATTATTGAATATACTTGGTAGCATCTAAATCTCCCTTGCCCCAAAAATTCATGCAATTAGTAAGCTACAAATCTACAACCTTTTATGTCAATGAAGCATATTCATTGAGCTAATTGCGAAAACCTTTAGAGCTTGTTTAGAAATTAAGAACACTTTCTTTCAATGAGAAAACAATTAGAAGGAATCCCTATACATTATATATAACTTGGATTGATAATGTGAGGTCCTTACATATTGTATTAGGAACATCAAAATGTAAAATCCTCCTCCTCCTCCTCCTTAGTTCTATTCGTGAATTGGCTTAATGAATGCCCATTTTAGCTAAAGTTCCTTTGGCACTTCATAATTCTTTTTGGGAAGTTTCTTAACATGTTTGTTTGAATTTCATTTAATCCTCCAAGAGCAGAATACACAGAAAAAGGGTTTCCCCCAGGTAGAAGACCCCCAAGTAAGTAATATGAATCCTCTCTTTACTGCTCATGCTCAGTCGTATAATGGAGGTCTGGAAAATGTGGTCTATGGGCACAACCCCAAAAACTAGTTTTGGAAGATCCTGAGTGACAGGCTCAAAGCGGATCTAGGGCTGATCAAAGAAGGCAATTCGCTAGTTATAATGAGATCCTCTCTAGTGAGGGTTTTGGTTAACCCTAGTGTGATATCTGAGCCCGAGATAGTGGAGTCTGGAGCAGAAAAGGAGAGTAGGAAGGGTGGCTCAAGCGAAAATATAGGAACTTAGCTTGGACAGGAGGGATTAGGAAAGGAAGTGGATAAAGGAGCAAAGGCTAGGGGTATAGCAGGAAATATTGAGTTGGAGATTCCATCAGGATCAGTTCCAGTAAGCAAGAAGGATTCATCGCAGCAAACAGGTGCGGTAAATGGGGAGGTCGTCGCTCAAGAGAAGGAAGAGACAGGTAATAGGCAGGTTGGGGAAAAGAGAAAGAAACAAAATTTAATCAAGAAAAATCCTGAAGAAAACCTATTTCTAGGGGTGGATGTTCAGATAAAGGAAGCTATGGAGGTGGCGGAATGTAACTTGGCAGGACGAGCCCGGGGGAAAAAATATTCAGCCAAATTCATTCACAACTAAGCAGAACAACCATGGCAGGCGGCCCTGGATAAAAGTTTCAAAGTATCAGTTCTAACAAAGGGATGGTTCATGATTCACTTTGAAAAGAAGGAAATGGGAGACTGGGTGATGGCAAAAAACTGGGAGTTTGGGAACCATCCTATTCTTTTTAGACGATGGACACCTCTTTTTGACGCTCAGCGCAAAAAGGTAGAATCCTTCCCGGTTTAGGTCCGAGCCCCTGGTCTACCCCCCTTCCTATGGGTAGAATCAGTTTTCAGGTCCATAGGCAACAAGTTGGGCACTTATCTAGAAATAGATATGTCTTTTACGTAAACAACGAATAAAGCCATGGCCCGGATCTTGGTCAATCTGAATCCAGGGGAAGGACTAGCGAAAACTATAAACCTCCACTATAAAGACCTTAGTTTTATTCATCCTTTGGACTACGAACACCTGCCTTTTAGGTGTCACAAATGCCATGAGTATGGACATCTTGCAAGGGATTGCTCGCTTGGCTTCCGCCGAAGGAGGAAATTTAAGAAAGCAGATGCAGAAGCACATACAGAGGAGGTAGCAACAGGGAAAGAAATTGAGGTGGAGGATGCCATGGAAGTGGATAAAACTGAGAAGACGAAGGATCAGCTGCAGACACATCAGGCTTTGCGTCCATTTCTTGGAGAAGGATCTCCTAGCGAATCAGGGATCAAAGCTCTGGAAGTCTCTAAAGAAGTTTTTGCAGGCATTCATGAAGTTACGATGGGTACGCATCTGGACTTTTGTTTTCCTACTATATCTCCTCATTTTGAAGAAAATGATGCATGCTTAAAATCAAATTCACATTGCTTGTCACCTATGGAATCTTCGAGAGTGGAAACCATAATTGACTCTTTGCCCAAGATCAATTTGAACTGTGAAGAGGTTCCATGTGATTCCGGCAATATAACAATTTCTCCTGCAAAACATGTATGCCATTATAACCTGCGCTCTTTCAATAAAAGACCAGCTACTGGAGACCCAATCAGAGGTTTAGGCATGGAGATGCCACAGATCTCAACGAAAAAGTCGAGGGGACAGAAGTCTTTTTTGTCAAAGGCTCAGGTAAAGGAAAAATTTGACGTGGTGGATAGTAAACAACTGTCATTTTCTGGGGTGATTAGAGCAGCGAAACCTTGTGGAGATGGTTCAAAATGATTGTTCTTTCTTGGAATTGTAGGGGTTTAGCCAGTAAACCCAAAAAATTGGCGCTGAAGGAGTTAGTGCAACGTTATAATCCAGAAATAATCATGTTGCAGGAGACATTAGGCCTAAGTTCAGAAGTGGTGTCATCTTTGGGCTCCATTCTTCCGGGGTGGCACTTTCAAGCACTGGACTCCAGTGGTCACTCAGGAGGCCTGGTCACAGGTTTCAGAGAAGGAAGAATGAAACTCATCAATATATGGGGGATGACTAATGTTTTGGGGATAGAAGTCGTGACATATAATTTTGACATTCCTCTATTAATTGTAAACATATATCGACCATGTCAGGAGAGAGTCTCTTTTTGGAACATCCTCCTGGCTAAAGTAGTGATGAAAAATCAGAATTTGGTTATAGGAGGTGATCTTAATTATCCATTGGGATTGTCGAGGCTTGGGGGCCTACAGTTAGAGAAGACCCTTTATCAAAGTTCTTTTTGAATGCTTTTTCATCGCATAACCTGATCGAGGCAAACATGATTAAGCTGAAACCTACATGGAGAAACCATAGAACAAGAGAAGCTAGAATAGCTAAAAGACTCGATAGATTCTTTCTGAGTGAAGATCTAGCCTCCAAAATTCTGGTATTCAGACAATGGGTAGGAGAAGGGAGAAATTCGGGACATTTCCCAATGTTACTCGAACTAGTTAAGCCTCCTTTGAAGCCAGCAACACCTTTTAAATTCAATGCCTCATGGATACAGGAGGAATCCTTTAAGATCCTCTTTAATGAATCTTGGCAACACCCGAGTAGGGATACCATGGAAGATAAGTGTTTCATGTTTATGGAAAACCTGAAAAGGCTAAAAAAGGCCACGGTGGTTTGGGCAAAAAAAAGGAAGTAGAATCAAAATGAAGCCTTAAACAGTATCAATCTGGAGCTTGGGTAATTGGAAAATCCCAAATCAAATGGTTACGAATCTCAAGAGATGAAGGATAGAATATTGTTATTAGAAAGGCAGAGAAGTCAAATCCTCTTAGATAGAGAAGAGGAGTGGAGGTTGAAAAGCAGGGAAATTTGGCTATCAGCTGGAGACGAAAATACAAAAGTTTTTCACAATTACGCTAAAGGAAGAAAGATAATGAATACCATATGGAAGCTAAAAGATGAGGAAAGAAAAGAAGCTAATACCTTTGAAGCCCTCTCGACCATGGGGAGGAACTACTTTCAAAAGTTTTTCTCTGAGCAAGGAGAGATTACATTAGTAGAAGTTATCAATATAGCTCAGTGCTTTCCCCATTATGTGGAGGAAGATGAAGCTAAGGGCTTGCAGGGTAAAGTTACAATTGAAGAAGTGGAAAGTATCATTAAATCCATGGCCAAAGATAAAAGTCCTAGGCCTAACGGGTGGCCAATAGAACTGTTCCAACATTTCTTTGATCATATTGGTTCAGAATTAACAGAAGTATCGAAGAGTCTAGAAGAAAAGGTATGGTTTATGCGCCTTTTAACTCAACGTTCATAGCCAAAGATAAAATTCCTAGGCCTAACGGGTGGCCAATAGAACTGTTCCAACATTTCTTTGATCATATTGGTTCAGAATTAACAGAAGTATCGAAGAGTCTAGAAGAAAAGGTATGGTTTATGCGCCTTTTAACTCAACGTTCATAGATCGCTTCTAGATTAAATCCAGTTCTATCTAGATGCATCTCAAATGAACAGTTTGGTTTCCTGGAAGGGCGCCAAATTCATGAAGCCATAGGAGTGGCTCAGGAGACAATTCATAGTGTAAAATTGGGGAAAAGAAAAGGAGCAGTGGTTAAAATCGACCTGTCAAAAGCCTACAGAAGCAGTTGGACCCTTCGAATGTTGTTAACACATCTGGGCTTTAAAATTGATCTTATAAATTGGATTATGGGATGTATCAATAACGCCAGTTATGCGGTTCTTATAAATGGAGCTGCCTCTCCTTTTTTCAAAGGGAAAAGAGGACTCAGACAAGGTTGCCCTTTGTCCCCTCTACTTTTTCTTCTGGTAGTAGAAGGGCTGAGCCAGCTTATTCTGAAAGCCAAAAGGGAAGGAGTAATTAAAGGTCTGGAGGTTGCAGTTAATTTATGCGTCACGCATCTGCTTTTTGTTGACGATATTTTACTCTTCAGTAATGGAAAGCAGGCAGAAATAAAAGAGATTAAGAGAATTCTTGAGCTCTTCATGAAAGCAACTGGGATGCAAGTATATTTCAGGAAATCACATCTCATTCTGGACGGTTTTAATAGATAAGAGGAAAGCCACATTACCTCTATTCTTCCCTTTAATGTACAGAAGCTTGGGGATCCCTTCAAATACCTAGGTTTTTGGCTGAAAATAGATACCTATAGGAAACAGGACTGGAATTGGTTGATAGCAAAGATTGAGGCCAGAATTTCTCACTAGAGTTTTAAGTGGCTCTCCAGAGTAGGAAGGTTAACTCTTATTAAATCAGTCCTTCTAGCAATCCCTATTTATTGGGTAGCACTGACCTAGGTTCCCAAAGGGATTCTGGGGAAGATAAGAAGAATCTGTAACAGATTTCTATGGACTAGAGCAAAGGAAGACTCAGTGCTACCTTGGATTGCATGGGAAAAAGTGGCAAGGCCAAAAGAATAGGGAGGGTGGGGAATAAAAGACATCAAAGCTTTTGGGTCCTCCCTGGCAACAAAATCAGGATGGAGGATCATTAACATGAAAAACCTATGGATAAAAGTGGTGAAACGTAAATACATTGATCCCACTCCCCTTGAGAATTGGATAAGGAATCCAGATAAAAAAGGAGGCAATGTGTCAATAATCTGGAAGATGACTTTAGATGCTTTCAAAATTATTGAACAAGGACTATCGTGGCAGGTTGGGAACGGTGAAAGCATTCAAATAGGAAGGGACCCCTAGGTGGGTTGTAATGAGAAATTTACACTACCTCTAGGGATGATTAGGCAGCTGGAGCTCAAAGGAATTTCTTTCCTAAATCAGGCAGAAAAAATTGGTCACTCATCTATCTGGGGACAAGCGTGGAAATCAAGAGAGGATTTGGAACTTCATCCCCAATGGTGGAATGATTGGCAGATTTACATTGAAGAACTCTCCAGATCGAATGTAAGGTTGAAAGACAAACCAGATCAACTGGTTTGGGCTCACGTAGATTCAGGAAACTACTCTCCAAAGTTTGGATATAAGTTTCTCATGACAAAAAAGGGCTGGGGAGACCCTGAATGGTGGGAAAAGTCAATATGGAAGTTAAAGTGCCCTGCAAAAGCAAAATTGTTTTTCTGGTGTATTTTAAAAGGTAAAGTCCCAACATGGGACATTCTGCAATCCAGATTTAAATCAGGTCCAGGAAGATGTGCTTTGTGTAAAAATGGTTGTGAAACAATATTTCACCTTTTTGTTGGTTGTCATATAGTTAACAAAGTATGGAAGGAGGTTGAGAAGATTATTCAGGCACCAATAGTCTGGGAAGGGAATAATATATCAGAAGTTTGGCATAAATGGTGGCACTCAAATCATTCTTGGAAGTTGAGAAATTTGCCTCCTATCATTTGTTGGGGCGTTTGGATTGCAAGAAACAGAGCCATTTTTCAGGACAAGGAATCTTCAGTGGAAGCAATTGCCATTCAAAGTACCTCAATTTACTCAAATATTCTGGAGTCTGAGGAAGAAAGGATGCCTAGACATATTAAAGAAGAACAAATCAAGGAAGGAGTACCTTGGGCGTACTTTGATGGAGCCTCTCAAAATAACAAAGTTGGAGCAAGGTTAATCATTCATATTACAAAAGGTCATTCTCTAAAACCCTCTGTAGGACTAGGCAATGGCTTGAATAATTATGCTGAACTATCTACTCTAAAACTTCTCCTATGCTGGTTGATCCATAGGAACATCTTTACAGTTCATATTTTTGGGGATTCATTGAATGTGATCAAATGGGCAAATGATCAAAGCAGATGCCAAAATTATATTTTGCTTCCTTTATTAGAAGAAATACAGCAATTAAAACTATCTTTTAATACATTCTCCATTCATCATATCTACAGGGAATGCAACGAAGATGCAGACAAGCTTTCTAAAGAAGGTTTGCAACAAGATCTGGGCAGCTGGAGAATAGAGGAGGAAATCAATGGAGCCGTTCACCACTCAGACCAACCTCCTCACAGGCAGCTCGCCTCAGCATAGTAGTAAGGGTCTTTCTAGTTTCGCTTTTTTGCTTACAGCTGAAATTTTGTCCTACTGAAACCTGTTCCTAATCTTTTATGTTAGCAATGCTCTTCTCTTGTTTTTTTTTTGTGGGTTGTTTTCCTCGATAGAGGAGGCCTGGAAAATGATGCCGAAAAATGTCTTTATCTGTAAAACTGTAAAACTGTTTTGACCCTTTTTTATATCACTGAGAAAGGGAGTTGTTTTCCTCATTAGAGGAGGCTCAACATGACCCAAAGAACTCTCTTTTAAGGGGAGGAAGAATAGCTTCTCAGCAGGTGTTATGATGGTTTATTATACAGCAAAAGGAGTTGCGGCATGTACTTAAAACTTTTTATTATGAATAAAAAGTTTGTTTTTTTCTTTGGAAAAAAAAAAACATGTTTGTTTGAATGAGATTCTATGATGTATTTTTCCATATTTCATCTCATTATGATTTGATGGATTCAATTTCATAGGTTTCATTTAAATTATTTCTTAGATTGGTATGTTTGAAGGCCTTTCCTTTTTATTATTTTCTTATATGTTTCCTTTCATTTTCATTTTATTTTATATATGATTTGAGTCTCTTTTAAATCACATAGTAGGCCATTGATGCCACTCGAGGGAATAAATTTTCCATCTCTAGGACATCAAGTAAATATTTCATCTCTCTCTCTCTCTCTCTCTCTCTGGCACCAAAAAGAAAAAAGGTCAATAAATCTTGAATTTTAATTTATGAATGATTATATTTTTCTTAATAATAACCTAAAAATATCCATACACCACCTCATTTCATGTTAAACTACTTTTAATATTGATTTTTATCTTTCCTAAACCACATTCTTCTCCTTCACCTTGTATTTTCTTACTGTTTAGTAAAACTAAGAACAAATCTCTTTCATTATCCTAAAACCCAATTCCTTTTCTTAGTTTCATTCATTTCCCCTTTAGATAATGTGGTAAGGTCCTATTGACAATGCTAGATATTGCCAACATATAGGGGGTATCCCCAATGTGAGGTCCTAATTAGATTTCACACCATTCAGAGTAGGAACCCCATTTGGCGTATCGGCCCAACCACCATAACTCAAGGTTTATCTTAGTTGAAATGAATAGCATAAGAAAGTATGAACATAACCTTTGAAATCATCAAACAAGTTGACATTGTGAAACACCAATCGCAATGTGTAAAGGTAGGATTTCATGAGAGGGGAAACAAGAGTGAGTCTCTAGAAGGAAAGTAATAGTACTATCCTAAGAGATGCACATCAGAGCAAGGAAGGATTCATTAGTTATCTAGCGAAGTATTTGACATAGACACAACAATCATTAAAACAGATACACCACACATCCAACAAGATAAGCATTGAAGCCAATTAAGTAGTTTAATTTCTTTAGTACATATGAACATAACATATTCCGCAAACATGTAAACAATAGTTTTACAACATTCATGATACATGCATGAAAGTGTGTTGGTTCCATGACTTTCTAATTATTTAGTGAAAGATCCTAATACGTAGTTACAATGGTGAACCACTAGCTCCAATAGTGGAACTTTAAGTCACTTCTTTCTTCTCCAAAGAATGACCTTCTCTCCTATTTTGAGCTAGAGGAGCCAAGGCTAGCTCTCCAAAGTCTATGACTCAAAAACCCCTTTGCTTGAGTTATGAGGGTGTATTTATAACATGAGGAATGACCTTTTATATCCCTGTGACACTTGAGCTTCCCTCATGACTCTTTTGTCCACATGTGACTTTTGGACTTCCACATATTTACATTTTTTTCATTTCTTTGAAAATACATAATTACATTCCATAAATGATGTGGGAAGACACATTGACACATATGACATTGTGATGACACATGTACAATACATGGCTTGGCAATGATGTCATGGAACTTCATGATGATGTGGAAATGTTAAGCTCTTCCCTTTTTTGTCATGATTTTAACTTCTTCATTATGGATCTTCTCTTGTTCCCCATCTTCACCATTCAAAGGGTTTGGATCAAAGCTGGAATCTTACGAGGAAACATGAGATGTCATAACCCTTTCATGGTCCAAGATCTCTTCATGTATTCATGATGATTCTTCTTTGTGCTTCTTTTCCACAAGTGCTTTCTTGTAGCCTCTCCTTGACATCTTTCTCGAGCATCATCTAGCCATGTTGGGATGCTATATCCGCAGATGAAGTTCACTCATGACAAGGCAAGATTAGTCTAGAAAACTTATATTCTACCTTTTATTTGATCATAAAAGATATTTTCTATGATGAATTTGTGCAAGGGCTAATGGGGAGAGGCTTCCTTGGGTATAGTGTGCAGTTGCAGGAGGCTAGATATGAGTGACTGTGCACTAGCAATGCATACTACACTAGGGAAAGAGAAAGGGTCAAGCATGTGTATGTAATTCTAGAAGTAGACACTAGGAGCCCAGGGTTTACAGCTTCCCAACAGAGAAAGAGGGATTTCATAGCACAATTTTTAGTTACAGTGGTCATGCAGTGTCTCACCGCTAATTAGAAATGTGCATTTCACAATAGAGAGGGATTATGAGCAGGTGATTTGCATAGTGGGAAAGTCTAGTGGACAAAGGTTAATGGCTTACTAACTAAAATTGTGCCATGCACTGTGAATTAGAGGTAGGATTAATGAAGAGTACAATTTTCTTCAACATTGATCTAGGAGAGGTTGCACTATCCACTAGAACTGCAACATCCATTAGAGAGGAAGGAAGGGTTCAGTCTGGGTGCAGTGAGCAAGTGTAAGAGGTAAGGCTGGCGTGCTTACTCACTATAACTGTGCAATGTGTAGTGCTTGAGAGGAAGGCTTAGGGTGCACGCAGTTTCCCATTACATAGGTCAAGGAGTGGCTCCACTGTCCATTGTGAATACACATTGTGCAATTGGAGGCAAGGTAGAGTGATTCTTGGGCAACATTTTCAAGGATAAGAAGGAGGCTGAGAAACTATGCTTCAAGATTATGCAATGGACTTATGAAGGAGGAGGTCCTTAGGATGGCACATTGTACATTTGCAGAGGGTAAGTGATGCATAACTTTTGACTAGAAATGTGATGCACTCATCCAATAGATGGGGGTCTAAGAGTGCAAAGGGTGAGGATAGGAGAAAGCCCGAAATTGGCTAAGTGTGGGATCAATGGAACAAGAGAGAGCAAGACATGCAAACAAGTTCCAAAACAGGACTGCACACATGTATACCGTCAAATACAAGCTAAGAGGATGCATAGTACTTAGAATCAACATGCATACCCCTAAATGACAATAAATCGACACTTATTTCTAAGTGTGCTAGTTGAAACATAACATTATGACACTTAGAACACAATTTGCAACAAAAGTGTTGATTGTGATCGAAAAGTGTGTCTAGCACATATTCTTATGATATATAGGACCATCTAATGTGGAAGTGTGCACTCGAGCTACCTTTGGTAGTATGCCAAAGTGAAACGCATGCAGTAGTGAATATAGTTAAAATGACACTTGTGACCAAAAGAAAACGTGAAAATGACACTTGCAAAAACTAAAGAAAGTGAAAGCGACACATTTCAAAGTGAAGATAAAGTGAAAACAACACTTGGTAAAGTGAAAGCAAGAAAAAATTAAAACCACAAAAGTGAAAGTGACACTTGTGAAAACAAAGGTGCGCAAAAGCGACAATTGTGAAAACTCACAATAATAGTTGTACAATTGCAACCAAAGTGAGGGGCATACTATCAATGGAGAATGTCCATTGGCTATCAACATAGGTTGCATAGCATGCTATATTAAACATTGCACAGGAAATGTTCCTAGAGATTGCATAAGCTTTCCTTTCAGGAGTTGCGCAATGCCCATCTGAGCTTGCATAGAAAGAAGTGCATGTATGAGTTTATCAAGGACTGAGCATGTATATGCGAGTGACTTTAACACTTGGAATCTGAGAAGAAGACTTAAGTGCTTAGAAAAATAGAAACCAACCATGAAGTGACCATGGAATGACAAATCGCAAGATCCTTAGTAGGCTCCAAAATTCTAGTGTTGTAAAACATTTGGAGGGTGTTTGACACAATGTCAATAGGTCCATATCCTTACCATTTAAGCCTGTGACTCAACCTATAGGTCACTAAGCTATCTTACTTGTTTTAGATAAATGTAATATTATTTCCTTAGATAGAGTATGCCATTTTCTATGATGGCCTTAGTCATGAAAGAAAAAGTGAAATTTATGTAGGTGGATATTTTTATGGGTCAATTTTTTTAAGGTTAAACCCTAAAGTGTTTTCAAACATTTTTTTATGTGATTAATGAACCATGGATATGGGTGCCCGTTGCATCCATGAAATATTTGTGCCATGCAAATCCACCCGAAGGGATCACTTCCTGTTGGCTCAACCATAGAGCCTAACCCCAATAGAGAATTGAGTTTGTGACCTATCAATTAAAGTGCTTTAATAATAGGGACTCGACCAATTGAGCTAACCCTCGGGGTTTAAATGTTTACAATGATTATGATTTGCATATTGATTCCTTTTTTGGGTGTATTTTTCTTTAATTAATTATAAGTCTACATAGGGATTCTTTTATTTGCTTACTTTTTTTCGCATGGGTTTTCTAGTTGTTGTTGGTTAGCTAATGTCAATTCAAAAACTATATAGGGAAATTGGTTACATAATGTCATGATTAAAAGGGAAGATTTTTTCTACAATAAAATCCAAGAATGAATTCTTAACATAATAATAATGCAAATTTGATAACATATAAACAAAAATTATAAGGGAAAATGAGACAATAATATTCAAATGTAAGGAGGTAATAGGTAAGATTGAAGATGTAACATAATAGATTACAATATTGAGAAAGGAGTTTGTGACAAAGAATGATATTATAAAAACAACATCATGTTAAAATCAAAAGGTTCATAAAATGAAATTTATATCTAATAATTACCAACAATGATGGGAATGATGGATATGGATATAGATATAATAACAAACCTAAATTTCAAAATCCATAAATAAAAGATATGAAAAAGATAAATGATATGATTGAGACTAAACTAATGGAAGATCTTTGTATAATAATAATCCTCTTAAAAGTCTCTCATGATAAAAGTAATGCCATAAAGTCAAGATGAGAAAATGATGATCATGCTTCATGGAATAGTAGGAGAAATTGAAATTTTGAAGAACATTAATACAAAATCCAAGAAAAAATTGAAGCCTTCATAATAAATCAAAAGAATATAAAAACACTAAAAAGCACCTTGAAGGGAATATTCATGAATCATCCACTAAATTTTCAGTTAACATAAGAAATGCTTAGGTGGGCATCTATATTTAAGAATGAAGTTTAATTAAATTTTGAAAGTAGGTGTTATAAGTATGCATGTAATCATTGTTAGAGTTTAAAGAATTATTTTTTTGGAAGAATATTATTAAAAATGCATATGAATATTGTGGGAAGACGAATCAAAATTTACAATAATGACTAAAAACTATTAGGAAATATTTAGAAGAGAATATCAATTGACCATATAGTGATTTTTTCATTATGTATCATCCATTGAATGAATACAAGAAGGAATGCATGTGTGCATTATAATTAGGGTTAGCTGTTTCCAAAACCCTTTTAGCATGCAAGCATTGTAGGACCAATAATCATTCTTTAAATTTTTTTATTTCAAAGATCAGTGTGTGAACATTTCAGAGATACTAATCATATGATTATTTGACATATTCATATGTTAATTAGAAAATTACACAAAGGAAAAAAGGGGAAGAAGAATAAGCATAATACGCGATGCTTTGATGTTGTTGATATATATAGAACATAATGTATTGTTGGGAAAGGGCAAAGATAGTCTCCAAAGACATCTTGATTCCCTAAACAAATTTTTAAGGATATAACCATCACAACACTAGTGACAAATTGGGGACAACCACTTTTTACACATATTTTGGGCCTTGAATTATCCTTGTAGTGATGGGTAATAGGGAGCTTATGACCTCTATTCTATGTAGAATAGATAAAAGAATCAACTGTGAAATTCAAAATAGAGGAAGTTGATCTTCATAACACTATTGCAGATAGTAATTTGTATGCATTCCTTGTTTGGAGGCTCAGGGTCCCTCCAAAAAATATTCAAAAAAAACTAAAAGAGCTTAAAATGGGTACTTAATAGAGTAAATAAGATTTAAAATATAAACCCCTTACACTATGATGTTAGCAAATATATCACCTTTAAGAAAAACATTATACCAATTTATTACATATAAGAGCATATTTGTATGAACATAATATACCTATACAAGTAAAGGTTGTGTTTTAATCTAAGATTTGCTATATAATGAGATGAAATGAGCCATTGGACATTCTAGACATCATACAAAAGAGGATGATAAACAATTTATGGAAAAAGTTCTTCAAAAATAAAATTCTATCAATGACTACTTACAAGAGCAATATTACCTCCATGATACTTTCACTAGAAAATGCTTAAATTCATAAAAGAAAATACATTTATTTTGTTAATATATGCTAAGTGGTCATTACCTAGTAGTGAAAACAAGGAGATGGAAAAATTATAAAAAAAAATTGTTTATACTTTATAAGCAAGGAAAAAATTATGCATAAAAAGAAGCACCAAGAGATAGAAAAATTACAAAAGAAAATTATTTATATTTGGAAAGAATTACACCTAAAAAGAAACACTCATTTGAACATAAATATTTGAGTAACTTATGGGGAGTTTTCCTAAAAAACATGTCAACAAATTAAAATATGATATTTGAAACGCAAAAAACAAATAAGTCCCATAATAAAACATATTTTAACATAAAAACAAAAACATCAAAAACATTAAATTAATAAATCTATTTTTTTTTCTGACTAAAAATATCCTCCTCTTTTATAGAAATTTTATTTTAACACTTAAAAATAATAATTTAATTAAAAAATTAAAATAAAAATAAATTAACGCCCCCTTCTTCATTAAAAAAGAACGTAAACTATCTAACATTACATTATTTTAAGTTAAACAAATCCACATAAACATCATATTTAATGATTTAAGAACCAAGGTAAGATGTAAAAATATATAATTTTAACAACTTATATATCTACATTTTTATATATAGTTATTTGAGAATTAAATAAATTTTCACATTATCATTATCTTTGATTATTTGTCGACATTAACATACGATTTTATAAAATTATCTTTGATTACTTGTTAACAGCAATATACAATTTTAAAATACCATAATATTGTAGAATGTTAGAAAATCATGGAAAACTCGTATATTATGAAAACAAAAGTGAAGGAAAATGGAGATAAAAGAGAGCGAAAGGTAATTGGAGTTTGGCAGGTGATGAGAAGGACAATGAACAGAAAAGAGGATAACTAGGTGTTTCAGAGAGTGCAAGTATTTATTTAATAAGGGAGATTGAGTTTATTTTGTAATTTTATATTCATATTATAGCATGAAACTATTTAAAAATATTTTTATTATAATTTATAAAATAAATTATTTATACTGTTAGGGGGTAATTAATATATATTTATATTTTTTTGAATAAGGACAGTGAAAAAAACTACCATATATTTACTAAACGTGCTTTGGAAGCGGCAAAATACCACATATATAGTCTTTATCCAGAAAGTTAGAGCATGGTATTCATGTGACGTTAAGATCAGTTCGCTCGGTTTTAAAAAAGTGTAAATTGCCACTACGTGGCTAACTTTAAGGATAGGTCTAGCTTAGGACTCGAGGAGTGACACTGATAAACAACAGACGTTGCATCGGTAGAAGTTCTTGAGCTTCCAGTGGCCGATGTGGATGCAGATGCAGTGTTGCTACTACTAATTTCCAAGAGCGAAGGACACTCATCATCATCTTTTGACTCAAACGCTTGCAGAAATGTGTAGGTATGGAGAGGCCCCGCCTTCTCATCTATCACTCCTCCGCCCTGCATTGAAAGCCAACTTAGAATCATGCACAAGTCAAGAGGTCGAATCTCATGGTGTCACACTCTTACTCAAAATAATGTTAACAGGACTTATTGGTACCTGTTCTTGAATGCTGGCCGGTACAATGTCGGTGAAATAACCGCGTATCTGGGATATTGTATCCTCCGAATTGTCGGTCTCTCCTAAGCTTTGGCGTCGAGAGTCAGACATACCGGCGGAGGATGTAGATAGTGTCAAAGCAAGGAAGTCGCTTCTGCAGCCGTGCTTTGAACCGGCAATACAATCTTCTTCCTCAGCGCATCTCTGCCTTTTCCGACTCCCATTGTTATGCTGAGCATGATAATCTGGATAAGCGACAGCTATGGAGTCCTGGCGTACGCCGTACGCCGAGGGCTTTACAGTGTTCTGGGATATAATGGGGCTCGTTCCACTTCCGCTTCTGCGGAAAAAAAAAAAATGTTGCTGACTGTTAAATTGAAATTATTCTGGAGATTTTACTATCAAATTTTTGTCCAAATATACGAATGAAAATCTCACCGTGTGAAACTGGAAGAACATGCCAACAAGTTCTCTGTATCCCGTCGGTTTTCTCCTCTGTGATCGGAAACAAGATTGCTTTCAGCAGAGGACAGCTTAAGGTCCAGGGAAGCCGCTAAATTCTGCACATATTTTTGCTTTGGCGGCACTGCATACCATTGATTTTTCTGTTCTACAAGCCACTATCATGAAGACACTTTCATATTATAATCAAATTTTCTAATTTCGAATGTTTCCTGTGGAAATTTTCTCAGATTATCCTTTAATCCATGTGAGTTATTGCTTCAGCGTACCTTAGGTTCGAGCCAGTTAGAATTCTCGTGAAACATTTGGAAAGAAGAGAGCTCCGGCTTCGAACGGCCGTCACCTGTGAGCGGAACGCCAACCTACGCCAATGAAACAACCCGATGCCGTAAATTTACTATCACTGCAGGTATTAAATATTAAATATTCTGCTTCCACAGCAATGCCGAACAACCGAAAAGCTGAAATTAGGAAATATTTTTTAGCATATACGAACCTTCGCAGTTAGTCCAGTACCACAAAAAATAAGAATCGGGACTTGAAACTAAACAGTGCTCTGAATCACTCGAAATCACTGTAACACGATAGGAATCTTTACTCGGGTTAGAGTTAAAATCAATAGTGCGGCTGCAGGTAAGGGATAAGATAGGACATTCCCTACGGCTGAAAAATGGCTGGCTTTCCATAAAGGGAGGATATTCCTGAATCTTGATGATATACTTCACTTTTAAAAATTATTTACGATACGAAGTCAGAAGCGGAGACGTCCTTTCAAGATCTGAAAATCGTCCTACAGGTGAGGGGTTGGAAAATTGTTTTGACGAACAAATAACTCTGAACCTAATGGAAAGGATTTAAATATCTAAGAATATTCAAGCTAAGCATGTGAAGAATTCAACCTACGCAGATAGACTAGAGAAGGAGGCTAGGATCAGAATGTTTAATTACACGGCGTGACTATCAGCATTTACTTTTGAACCTGTAACTTTAGACGCTGGAAAATTGTTTTGACAAGCAGATAACACGAACCCTAATAGAAAATATTTATATATCCAAGAACATTCAAGTTAAGCAGATGAACTAAAATAGCAGGTTAGGAATTCAAGATCAACAGATAAACTGAAGGAGCAAGATAGGAATTGAAGCTAAGCAGATGAACTCAAGCAGCAGGTTAGCATCAGAATGTGTGATAACAAGACTTGACGATCGACTTGTAGCTTTGAACCTGCAATCCTAGGACGATGGAAATTTGTTTTGACGCGCAGATAATTTTGAACCTAGTGGAAACTATTTAAATTATCTAGAATATTCAAGGTAAGCAGATAAACTGAATGAACAAGCTAGGTTCAGAATGTTTAATTACACTGCCTGAAGATCAGCACTTGCCTTTCAAACTGCAAAGCTTAGAGGCTGGAAAATTGTTTTGACGAACAGATAAATCTGAACAATGTGGAAAATATCTAAATATCGAAGAACATTCAAGCTGAGCAGATAAATTGAAGCAGCAGGTTAGGATCAAAATGTTTAATTACACGGCCTGAAGGTCGACATTTAGCTTTAAACCTGCAACCTTTAGACGTTGGGAAATTGTTTTAATGAGCACATAACTCTGAACCTAGTGGAATTTTTTTATTGTTTTTTCCAAATATCCAAGAATACTCAAGCTAAGCAGATAAACTGAAGCAAAAGGTTAGCATCAGGATGTTTAATCAGACAGCGTAATGATCGACATTTACCTTTGAACCTCCAACGCTTTGAGGAAAACGCACGCAAGAAGTCAGTATTTCCGGCCGCTTCTGAGCAAATTGACCTGCATCAGCAACCTTCTGAATCTTGCAGGCCTCTGTTCCATTAAGTAAACCCGCCATAACATCCTTGCGGCCAGCGTTAAACAGATGGCCGTGAGGTTGATAAAGATGAGAAGCTAAACCTCTATACCTGCCATCGTCCTCCACATGAATTATCTCTCCCACGATATAGTTACTACAGTTGCCTGCATCGTCGGGGACGGTCACGAACGATTGCAGAGCGTCCAGTGGTTCCGAGGCGCTGCAGCGTTTGTACCTCTGGAGAACCTGAGAAGAGTAAGCCAATTGGCCGGCAGGTTGACAAATACTTCTCCCGGGATTCGAACTCGGAACCTGGAAATTAAACATCCGGCCGTTCTGCGGAGAACAGGCAGACAATTGTCTGGCGTGTCGGTGGCGGGAATCGAGCAAAGAAAACGCCGGTCCTCGTCCATGCCTCCCAAGCATTCCGTTGCAGCCATAGCCATAGGCTTGCAACGGCGACAGACGAGTAGGAGTCAGCAGTGTTGTCGTTTCTTCCTCCAGCAGCCTTTTCTTCTGCTCCAGTAATCTAAGCCGTTCGAGCTGAGCCACGCCAAGGCCTCTCTGAGGCTGTTTCTTCTGACCTGCAGCACTGCTGCTGCTATTCTTGCTCTTCTTCGTTGCAGCTCTGCTACCAACCCTGCAGGGAGGCTGAAAGAACTCATGCTCTCTGTCGTTGCTGTTGGTAGCCGCTTCAGCTGGAAGGCATGGCGGCCGACCTGAAGCCTTTTCTTCGGGGGACGCAAACAGTAGCAACGCTGCCATCGCAATTTTCTATGAAATCTTCTCTCGCTGTAACAAGGGGCACTTAGGACACCATGGTTTCTTCTTGTTCTCTGTGCTGGAGGTTAATGCAACAATCTTTTAAGGTCCTGAAAACGGAAGCGTATTCCGTCCGTTAATGCAACAATATTTCAGTCAAGGGTTTAAGCGAATAGTAAAATCCACCTGTTCATATGCCATTGCCGACTTTCCTTCCTTAGCATTCAAGCCGGCGGGGGATCGTGTTTTTGGGAGTGGGCGCCGTTCACGCCCACACCATAATCATGATGGAGACGCCTTTCGATTTCGTCACGAGTTTGACGATACGCTGTTAGGCTCCCTCCCGCCCTGCCACAACCGCGGTCCCCAACCTTCTTCGGCCTATCGACATGACCAGGAGCTGGACAGGCAAGGATTCACCTTCCCTGGACACGACTTTTACTTTTCACTTTCTCTTTTTACTGTGTTGTCCATTGTGTATTTTATTATTATTAATAATAAAAGAAAGGTCAGTATGAATGAGATATTTAAGATATTGATTTTGGAAAATCCATGTTGCGAATCTCACATACGTTTTTCCATTGTTTCCAAATCTCGTCAAACTGAATTTCCAAAATAGTACAGCATATCAACATTGCATGTTAATAGTGATGAGTTTATGCACATCCAAATCATATCATCATTAAGAAATCAATCGTCCCAACAAGATTTTTGATTTCGATTGTGATTGCCCATTCTTCTCGGTGAAGCAACATATATCATCCTCCATGGACTTTGCTCCTTGTGGCGTGTACATGCTAATTTGTCACAACTTTTCCCCTTCAAAATTGGCTTGTCTAAGTTATGAGAGCATGTTACTTGCAACCTATTATGTAACCCATCCACAAACAAAAAGTCATTTTATTTGGTAAACGATTACATTTACTCACAATTAAAGGCAGGTCTCCTCACTATACCTAACCCTTTTTTATATGGAAACATTTCAGTTGCACATTATGTTCACTTAATAATGTAAGCTAACTTGGTTTATTTGTGTGTAGACCAAGCTTGGTAGGAAAGAGATGTTTAGTGCAACTCTTCTAATTTATTCCCTCCTATTCCTAATTCTTTCATTTTATTTGGGTTATCTTTTTTCCATTATATTTTTTTAGTTTTATGTATAATTAAAAAAATAAATACATTTAATATGTACATATAATATTTTTAATTTTTAGATTATGTTTTTGAATGTTTAAGATTGATTTGGGATTGGATAAAATCAAAATTCTCACACTTAATTTAATAAGAATAGAAAAGTTGTTGAATTAGGAGTTATAGATGTAATGTAGAAAGCATAAAAGTTTATGGTTTTACCAAAGCTAGGGTCAAAGGATGAACTTTTTGATTACTTTGCAAATTCAATTTTTAGGAACAAAACTATCACTAATGTTGTTGATCATGTTTATATTCTAAATCGTAAGCCTAAGGGAGGAGCACTAGGGAAGACTAGAGGGTCATCCTTTGCTCTGGAATTTATCCAGGACAAAGTATTAAAGGTATTATAGAATCATGTGCATGGATGTGCTTATGTTACTTTATGCAATGGATCGATAAGATTGCAAAATACACAGACACTGAGGCAGTTAGGGAAAACATAATAGGAAAACATGTAAGACAACAAGTTTAATAAGGAGTTCACCCAATTCTCCTGGGCTACATCTCCTGGTCCAGCGCTCAGTGTTGGCCTCTCTATTATGTTTTAAGCAAGGTTTTTACAATAGTGAGTTCAATTCGAGTCTCACTAAACAGATGAAAGCTAGTAGGAATGGAGTGCACAGACTCTTCTTACTGAAACACAGTAGTATGACAGGACTATGTCAAGGAGTTTGGTTGAACCTCTCAAGCTTTCTATGGAGTACACAGACTCTCTGACTCTGTCTAGCTCTGTTTGGCTCGATGCTTCCTTCAGGTCATCTTAGCTTCTACTCTCTGTTTTCTGCCCTTAGCTATCTGCCTTCTTGTGTTTTTTTTTGCTTCTATCAAGTCATGGCTTTAAAAGCTAGTATGTTCTTTTGACTGTTCGTTTCTGCTTTCCGACCTTCTGGCTTCCTTACCTTTGTCCGTTCGAATTCCTCTGCTCCATCATCATCACTAGGTAACACCTTACAGGGAGGTGGCCAACTATTTCCTAACGAACTGGGCATCAGATTCCTTGAATCATTTTTGAATGGCAGTTAATTCCGTTTGCTTCAAGATCACCCGCGAAACATGAATCGTTTCCCAACTCATCATCCACATCAAACTTCAAATCCCATGTCATCTTGCTTATTGACTTGTCAAATCCGGTCAGTCATCGGGACGCATCTCTGCCATCGATCTGGGGCCCCCAGATCCTACGGTCATCCTTCATATCAGGCAGAAAAGTTGCACGATGTTTACCCATCCGATGCAGGCGGTTTTCTCTCTCATCCACCGAACGCATGTCGCTCGATGTGTGGCATCGGGCAGGATTCAGTCAAAACTACTTACCGCCTCAAGGCCTTCCAATATCCTACTGGTTTGTGGAATCCCCTGCTATGGAACCAAATGCGTTACTTTTCTGAATTTTATAGTGGTTTCAGGTCCCGGCGCTTTGGGGCTCTCCTTCACTGAGGGGGACGCCTTGCGATACGCGATTAGCGCATTCGCGTATTAGAAATCACCCCCTGTTTCTTGATTTGGCCTCTAGTTTTGTCAGTTTGCACCAACGTGCATTATCATGGGCCAACGGTTTGCGTGCTTGACCGAGGGTCCTCGTTGCTCCACTCTAGCCACAACTACAATTGTTACGAGGATTCCTTCTGATAGCTTTGATTTTTCTAAGACTTGAATCTTTTGGCATAACTTGAAATGTTCATGAAAACTTAGAGAGTGTTTAGGATCTAATTCGGATCACGACCTTCCCACTGAAAAAATATTTTGGACCACCAAAAGTTGGTTTTCTTTTAAGCATCAAACAAGTGAGGGTATTTCTTCCTCGCTTGCTCAATTTCTATCCATTTCTCCCTGCTTGGCTTTGAACCTTTGAGTCCAATCCTGAGATATTCAACATCCCCTTTGTGTGTGGTTCATACCTTCCTATCCAGAACTGTATCTTCCTGCAATTCATTAAGATACTTAGGCAAGAGATCATTAATAGAAGGCAATTGACTCTGCTCTTCAGGATCTTCGATTAATGAAGGTTCAAGTAGTCTCAAGTTGTCTGCATTAACAACTGAGTAGATGTGCATGTACGCTGGTAGATCAAGGCGAAAAGTATTCTCACCAATTTTCTCAAGTATTTTGAAAGGTCCATACCTTATTGGCTTCAGCTTCTTACCTTCACCTTGCATTCTGTCTTTACTAATATACAGCCAGACTTGATCACCAACTTGGAAACTATGCTCCATCTGATGCTTGTCATGCCTTACCTTGTACTTGGCTTGGCTCTTTTCCAGTTTTTCCTGTACTGCCTGGTGAATCTCTTGGATCTGTTCAATGAACTTGGTTGTGTTGAAAATGCAACAAGATGATGGAGCTTAGTGAAAAGAAGTCGCCTTCACTAAGTGGGCCCGCAGGCTATTTTTGGCACAAAGTCTATTTTTAGACTATGTCTATTTTTAGACATATGGATCATGGTCTATGAGTTGCAGGATGCTATTTATGGATAATTGGTCATGTTGGTAAAAATAGATGGACCTCTATTTTTAGACATATGGGCGGAATCTATTTTTAGACTACCAGGCTAAAAATAGAAAAGTCAAATACTATTAGCTCACAATAATATTTGGACTATAAACATAATCTTATCCTCTTGGAGCACTTCAGTTTGAGCTACAGATGTGGCACATGCAATTGCATGAAGGAAATACGTGGTTCTTATGGGTTAGTTTAATATTTGCATGCATGACTTCAGTTAGAACTCAAGTGAGTTGAGTTTAGTGGACTGGAGGTGCAGTTGATGGAGTTGTGTTCAGTTTAGCTTTGTTAAACTGGTTGTATTTAGTCTAACTGGCGAATAGACTAGAGATGAGTTGGGTGAATTAGTTATTAATTAAATTCACTAGTTATTAACTCATAAATCAACTAAAGAATACATCAGTTAACTCAGTGCATGGACAGTTCAGTGGAGACAAGTGTTAGAGGTGGGTGAAAGGGTGAGACTACTGTTAGTTGTGACTATAGTTGTGCATGAGATTTGCACAATCAGTGGATTGAGATTGCCAATGAGGATTGTGTAGTGCAACACAAGGGAAATACAAGTTTGGATCAGCCATTCTCATCTATTCTCATGCAGGATTGCACAGTGGAGGTAGGCAAGCAGCGGAGGAGATTTGAACCTATGATTGATTCAGATCTTAGCTAGTTTGTGTGTAACAGGTGGAGATAGTACCGAGTACTTGCGAGGAGTATTGTACTATGTATTGTTACATGTTCTCAATCAATATACTATATAGATAGTTGAGGGGTTTTTAGCTGTATGCTTTCCCCAGTACATACTGTGTTGATATGTGTGATTGATGTTTCAATGTGCGCATGCGATTGTTTCTTTAATTCCGCAAATTGATGATCAAAGTAGAGGAGGTTATGTATTATGCATGCATTCCGCAAATAGTGTATAATTAGGATAATCTCTGTGAATAAGTGTCATATTATTCAAAATTTTTACATGGTATTGGAGCTAGTTGATTTGTAGAAAATGTTCTACAGGATATCAAAGCGAGGATTGATCATCAGATCTATTGTTCAGAAAGTGATTACATTGTATTTCTTTAGGCAGAGTCTGTAATCAGGCCAGGTAGCCTCTGGATTCATCCTTCTTTTGGAAGGTGAGATATCCGGTGAATGCCCATACAATCAATCTCTGTACGAGAAATACCTTGTTCTCACGAATTTTAGATTAGAAGAGGTTGAGTTTTGAGCTGGTGGAATTCGAATTGGCAACAGTGTTTTCTTGGTGTTGAAGTTGAAATGTCTTTCAACGGATTGCGATTGGAGTATGCCCTTGAAGGCAACTCAAATTATATTGCATGGAAAGATAGGATGAAGGCGGCGTTAGATGACAATGGGTTGAAGGAGTTCATAGATGCGGATGTCCCAAAACCTACTGATGCTGCTGAAGCTGAGGGTTGGCAAAAGAAGACAGCAAAATGTCGAAGGATTTTGTTGGAGGGCGTGAGGGATCACATTCTATCCAGCCTCCATGGAAAGGCTTCTCCATACTTGATGTGGAAAGTGTTAACAGACTTGTTCCAAAGCAAGAGCGACCAGAGGAAGTTGGCGCTCAAGGATAAACTCAGAAACATCAAAGCTGAGAAAGGAGACATTATGCCTAAGTATCTCACAAAGTTCACCCAATGCCGGGATGAGCTGGGAAGTGTGGGGGTGAGTGTCGATGATGAGGACTTGGTGAGCTTGGCTCTCGTTGGTCTTCTGAAGAGTTGGCATTCCTATCAGGACTCTGTCAATGGTCGGGAGAAATTTCCAGGATGGGAGAGACTTTGGTCGAATCTTGTGCAAGAGGAGATCAGGCAGAATACCAGGGACAGATCTTCATCAAAGGCATCTGATGAAGAAAATTGCGCTTTGGCTGCCAAAGAAAAGAAGGGGAAGAACAAGAAAGCTTCTCATTCCAGTGTGAAAGGCAAGAAGTAGGACATGTCCAAGGTGAAGTATTTTCACTGTCACCAGCACGAACATTATGCCACAAATTGTCCGCAAAAGAAGAAAAATAAGCAAGCTGTTGGATCTGCAGCGGGTGAGGCCTTAGCCTCGCAGTTTGAGCTGGATTTTTCACTGATCGCATGCTTGGTATAAAGTGTGATGGGATTGGTATGGTTCTTGGACAATGGTGTGTCTTTTCACATGACAGGAGATCGAGATTTGTTTTTTGATCTGGATGAGAAAGATCTTGGAGTGCACATCGAGATGGGTAATGATGGTAGATACAGAGTGACTGGTATCAATACCATTTTCTTTGAGAGGGAGTCTGGTAAACCCTTCATATTGAAGGAAGTGATGCATGTTCCAGGATTGAAGAAGAATCTTATCTCTGTGGCGATGTTAGAAGACAAGGGATATGATGTTGTCTTCAGCAAGGGAAAGGCTTCCTTGCGCAGTAAGACAACTGGAGAAACCCGGAAGATAGGGGTTTGAGTCAATAACCTTTATTAATTTCATGTAGATGGCTGCGCAACAATGGCATGCAAGGTAGAAGGAGTGGTGAGCTGGGATGATGACGAGTTGTGCCACCGAAGATTGGGCCACCTTCACCATGGAGCCTTGAAGATATTGTAACAGATTCTACTGGGCTTCCTAAAGGCACTCTTGCATAGTTAGATTAGTGCAAGGGGTGTACTTTGGGAAAATTTATGAAAGCCACCTTTCACGAGAAGGATAGTCGCGTCTCGACGATCCTTGAGAGAATTCACACAGACGTGTATGGACCTTTCTCAGTAGCTTCGACAACAAAGCACATGTACTATGTGATCTTTGTTGATGATTTCCCTTGAAAGTGTTGGATCTTCTTCATGCAGAAGAAGAGCGAGACATACTCAAAGTTCTGTGAGTTCAAAGCATTGGTCGAGAAGGAATTAGGGAAGAAGGTGAAGGCTCTTAGGAGTGACAATGGTGGTGAATTCATCTCTGGCGAGTTCAAGGACTTCTGCAGTGTAGAAGGGATTCGAAGAGAGATCATAGCTCCCCATAACCCAGAGCAGAACGGGGTTGCTGAGGGGAAGAACAGAACGATCGTGGGTGCTGCATGGGTGATGTTGCATGATTAGGGCCTACCCCTTCACTTGTGGGTGGAGGCATGCAATACTGCAGTATATGTACAAAACCGTTGTCCTCACAAGATACATGGCATGAGTACACCCGAGGAGGCTTATTCTGGT
>APFE030650599.1:889-12124 GCA_000404065.3 Pinus taeda | reverse complement strand
TCATCTAAAGTTTTAGATCCTTTAGCAAATCTAAGATTAAGAGCTTTTGTTTTCTCAATATCTTTTCTAAGTCTCACAATTTCACATTCTAACTTTTCATTATGTTTTTCCCTTTCAGCAAGTTGGAATGTCAGAGTATCTATGATCATACTCTTTTCTTCTAAACAGATTTTAAGTTTAGAAATTTCTTCATAGAGATCATCTTCATCTATAGCATCGAAGAAATCATCTTCAAAAGCCATCAAAAGTCTATAATAATTACATTGCTCATATTCATCACTAATTGAGCATCCATCACTGTTTTCATGAGTATAATATCTCTTCTTACTTACATTATATTTTCTGTTCCATCTAATTGGTTCCTTACTTTTGTCAATCTTGTCTTTATGAGGACACTTGGCTGCATAGTGACCAACTCTTCCACAAGAAAAGCATTTGAAAGGTAGCTTACCTTTAAATCTTCCAGAACCCCGTTGAAGGTTCTTGACAAAGTTTGATTCTTCCTCTCCTTCCGACACATGTCTTGAATCATTATAATCTCCTTTTCCTGAATCTTTGAATGCGACTTCTCTCCTGTCTGATGGTCCCCCTTCTCTCATTTCAAAAGTAGTTAGGATTTCGTGCAGTTGTGACATGGTAATGCTCTGTAGATGCTGCTTGTGGCAGAAACTTTTGATTCAAACTTGAAGACAAGGATATTAGAACTTTTTCAACCAAAGTAACTTCTTTGATTTCTTCACCCAAGTTTTTCATACGATTAACAATTTCATCTATATGTAAGAAATAATTAGCCACACTTTCATCATTGTGCATTCTGAGATTTTTCATATTGAATTCTGAGATTTTGTAGTTTTGCACGTTTTACCTGATTGTCTCCTTCATAGCTCAGAATGATATTGTCCCATATTTCTTTTGCGGTTTTGAGCTACATAACCTTGATTAATTCTGATTTAGATAAACTCCCTAATAGAGTATTGACAGCCTTTGCATTTGTTTCGTACTGTTTCTTACCAGCCGTATCTGTAGGAGTTGCTGATCGAAATGTGTATCCTATTTCTACGATATCCCAAAATTTTGTACCAAGATATTGAAAATAGGCTGTGATTCTTACCTTCCAATAGAAGAAGTTGCTCCCATCAAAGATTGGTGGCCTGATATATGCCTATTTTTCATAGTTGCTCATGATGATAGATCTTCCTTCAAGCGATCAAGCTTCTTCTGAAGGACCTGCTCTGATACCAATTGTTGGAAATAATATTGAGAGGGGGGGTGAATTAGTATTGTCAAATCAATTAATTTTCATTTCACAATTAGATTTGTATATGCTACTTCACTTATGGGAAACTGCGTATATACGCAAATGTGTCTAAAGAAACCAATGTATATCAGTAAAATTATGATTCATTAAATGTTGATCTTTAATTAGTGCATCAAAACTTCATTAAACTTAAGAACAGTAAACAGGTGCAGTAAAACAGAACAAATCATCACACACATAAACACAAGATATAAGGTGGAAACCCAATGTGGGTGAAAACCACCTGCTACAATTCGTCTCTATCTTCTTTTAATAAGAAAACTATTTCTACAATATATCTGTACTGGTCCAATCTTATACCAGTACGTAGGCTTCTACCTGCAGAAGGCTATAGCCTTCTCTCGTTCTCAAGCTTCTCTTGGAAAGGAGCTACAACCCCCTTAGCTCTTGTACTAACTGATGTATTGGTACGTAGGTGTTGACCTATAGAAGGCTACAACCTTCTATTTTCTTCGAGGGACCACGTCTCATAAATTTTCAGACTGGATCCATCAATGACATCAATCAAAAATCAAATATATCTGCATCAACCAATCTCCTTTTCACGAACCAAAAACTGATTCAAACAATCACTTCTCTGAATGTTGTAACCAGAAAATACTAACAGTAACCAGACACCAATTCTGAACCCTGAACACTGCAACAATAAATTGAAGTAGCTAAAACATATTTTGTGAGATGTAAGCTACTTCAATATGTGAAACCTGCGTGCATACGCTTCTGTATTAAGGCAAACCTGCGTATATGCTTCTTTGAATTACCTAACCTGCGTGTATACACGCCTTTGCAATGCCGAACCTACGTACAGATCTATAAAAGATAATTTACCCTTTTCAAATATTCAGACATCAGTTATATCCAGATTATTAGATTTATAGATCAAGTCATACGCCAAATATAACAGATCAAAAATCATACAAAGATACTTCTCTTCAAGCCTTAAGATCTTGACCCTTCAATAGAACTTATCCTTCTTCTAATGCTCAGGTTCCTCCTTGGTTCAGATCTAGCTATGCACCATAACCCAATGACCAGTATTCTAGAACATAACTCTTCATAAGATATTCAATACTTGAGTCAATCCCTTTGCCTAATGATCTCCTTCCCCTTTTATAGTCTTAGGCCTTACTCAATACCACGGTCCAAAACCACTTAGAACCAATACTATGGACCCAATACTTGGGTTCAACACGTTGGATGAGCTACCATGGACCAAAGCCATAGGTCCAAATACCAAGGACTAAATACCATAGACTAAAAATAAGTTTTCCCACATGTACGCGCTTTTCTGTACATGAAAGTGCGTGCATATGTATACACGCCTTTTGATCGTCGAACCCACATGTATACACGACTTGGTTAAGTGGAACCAGCGTATATATATTTTTCTTTCATTCTGAGAGCCTGAACTGTGATCTGTCATTTGAGTGAGTTTCCATCAAGGACAACACCTATGTCATAGTGCCAAACCTGTGTCATAATGCCAACACCCATCGCATGTCATGTAGCTTTGCACAATTCTGGTTAATTCTACCCATGGTTCTCCCAGGGTTGTAGGCAAGACTCCTTTTCCTTTGACAGTAAGGTTCTATCCTTCATCTCGGAAGATGTCTATGGTGTCTCGAAGTCTCACTTTTTTCTGGGTCCATACTGGTCCAATAGCCGATAGTCCCGATACTTTGGCAATTACCGCATTTGTTACTATTATTTGCCTTTCCCTCACCACAGAACGATCTTCCTGCAAATTCTGTAGAAATTCGATGGCCCTCATTTCATGAGACTACTGTAGTCGGTTAAGGTAGGCAATCCATCCTGCTCTCATTAGAATTTCGCATGCAACATCGGAGATTATTAACACCTGTAGTTCACTGTGTATTGATTTTCCTCCCATTTTGTTCAAGCTTAGCACACTGTTAATTTTTACAGAGCAAAAACACAGAAATGACAATGGAACAACAAGTTATGCATATTGGGAAATATCAATACTGTTAAACTTTCTATTTCTGAGTTCTGATGGAGTCATAGTACTTCTAGATAGGGAGTTGACACGTATGCCAGTGTATTCTGGAGGTTACCCATGCCCCCCTAGAATATGATAGGCCGTCCTCGACCGGAAAATGAAGGAATAGTGTGCTAGACTGCAGTCGTACAGTGAAAAGAAAGGAACAACATATATATCCATGACATGAATACAAAAAGCAGCGGATTACTAAAATTGAGGCTTATAATGAAGATTGCGAATAGATATGGAAATGCTATGAAATGATGCGAAAAATAAAGAGAGGACAGTTGACGTAAGTAAAACTTCTTATGCGGTCATTATACACTTTAACCCTTATGATTTACTTATAAACAATTTTTCATGTGTAATAGGTTCTAAAGGGTTATATAACATAATCTCATTTGAAATCAAGATAAATATATAAGAAAAGGGTTTATAATGACTATTGGTGTATGAAAAATATGACTTTAATACCATCAACAGAGCTTTGTTGCCCACAGGTGTTCATAACCTTGACAAAGTTTCTTGTTTCACCCTTGGAACCATAATCCTTTATGATTTCCTAGGAAAGTGATGTGTGATGTTAGAATGGAGGCCATTGTGCTAGCTTGGTAACTAGATGAATCACAATGCCATTAACCAGGAAGGAGTGAAAGGTGGGCAGGCCGGTTCATGATGAGACCTCCTGTTCCAAGGAATTTTTTCTATTTTTCTGATATGCCTCTTGGATCATATCCTTGGTGTGGTGGCAATAGTGGGAATGTCACTTCACTGCTTCCTTATGATCATGGTAGCCTAGCTCTTGATGAGACCCCCTATCCTTCATCTGAAAAATTATGTTAGTAATCATATAGATATATATTTCTCTCTCTCTCTCTCTCTCTCTCTCTCTCTCTCTTTATATAGCACTTTCCTATTTATATACAGAGGATGGCTCAATACTCCCTAAGAGTAGGAATGGTGGAAGAAGTCTGAACATCTCAATAGAGGAAAATATGCCCTTATTCTTATTCAATAATAATGATCAAAGAGAATTATGAAGATTAAGAAAGAACCAACATGATAAAAATAATCAATCAAATTGGTTTTAGTGAAAATAAAGACATCAAAGTGATATAAATAATTGTATCCTTTCCTTTTTTTTCTTATAGATACAAAAAATTTCTCTAAAGATAACGATTTTTCTTTGGTTTGCTGATTTCAGTATTCTCTAGTTTTTGTGTTCTTACATAAATGTATACATGTGCCTTAAAAAGATAATAAACAGTGAACCATCATTCACAAAAATCCTCTAAATTATGTTCTTTAAGAAACACACACAAAAAAAAAATTCACTCAAAAAGTGTTGTTCCTTAGATGGAACAACTGTTGTTCCTTAGATGGAACAACTGTTGTTCCTTAAGAGGGACAACAAAAAGAACATTTGCACACAAAACCATGGTTCCTTTAAGAGGAACAACAAACGAAAGAAAAAAATACACTCAAAATTGTTGTTCCTTAAGAGGAACAACAATTTTTCCTTAAGAGGAACAACATATAAAGCAAGCACTAAGTAAAATACCAATCCTTTGGCGGAATAGCCTAAGATCATCCAAAATTGAAACTGTTGTTCCTTCGGAAAGAAAGGTAGAAGGAGGGTTGTTCCTTTAAAAGGAATGGCAAAACAACCTAGCAGAAGTGTTGTTCCTTTGGAAAGGAACGGAAAAAATGCGGGAATGTTATTCCTTTAGAAAGGAACAACAAAAATGCGATAGTGCTATTCCTTAAGAAAGGAACAGAAAAGATGCAAAAATGTTGTCCTTCGGAAAGGAATGTAAAAATGTGAAAGTGTTGTTCCTTCAGAAAGGAACAACAAAGATGTGGAAATGTTTTTCCTTCGGAAAGGAATGGAAAAATGTGGAAGTGTTGTTCCTTCAGAAAGGAAAAGCGGAAATGTGAAAGTGTTGTTCCTTCGGAAAGGAACAACAAAAATGTGAAAACATTGTTCCTTTGGAAAGGAACAACAAAAATGCGAAAATGTTGTTCCTTCGGAAAGGAACAACAAAAATGCGAAAATGTTGTTTCCTCAAAAAGGAACAACAAAATGCGAAAGTGTTGTTCCTTCAAAAAGGAATAACAAAAATGTGGAAATGTTGTTCCTTTGGAAAGGAACAACAAAAATGCAGAAGTGTTGTTCCTTCGGAAAGGAACAAAAAAATGTGAAAGTGTTGTTCCTTTAGAAGGAACAACAAAAATGTAGAATATTTCTTCGGAAAGGAACAACAAAAATGTGGAAGTGTTGTTCCTTTGCAAAGGAACAACAAAAATGTGGAAATGTTGTTCCTTCAGAAAGGAACAACAAAAAAAACAAAAAAAAATGTAAAAATGCAATTTTTTTACAGAAAGTAGTTTATACAAGCGGAAAATAAAAACTTATGTACAAAATTTAAGAACAATGGGATTATTTTGTGAACCAATGCCGAGGATGGGTTATTTTCCTCAACAACAATATGCATATCAGAATCTTCCCATAGCTACTGGTAAAAGGATTCCCGAGTAAGCATTTTATGGTACAGTCACACTCGGTGACCATTTGATTTAAAGGTATGTCCAGATCTGTCAATAGTAGTCAAAGTAATGGTGCCATTGTCATGCACTTTCTATATTTCATACGGTCCAAGCCATCGAGTATGAAGTTTTCCTGGAAAATCCTGAAACTTGGAATCATATAGGAGTGCCCAATCTCCTTCATGGAAGATTTTCTTTTTGATAAGGGCGTCATGCCATTTTTCTCTCTGCTGTTGAATTAATGCAGTGCGTTGAAGAGCCAAGAGCCTAATTTAATCTAGCTTGTTAATTTGTTGTGGTTTGTTAGTCTGGGCCTCATTTAAATTTAGTCCGATCTCCTCTGTTGTTCTTAATGTTTGTATTTTGAGCTCTATTGGAAAGCTGGGTTCTTTTCCAAATACTAGCTGATATGGTGAATAGCTGGTGGTGTTTCTCCATGTTGTTCAGTATGCCCACAAGGCTTCTGTGCGATGCAACTATTTTTGTAAGTATTGCTTCTATCACCTTATTCATTATCTCGACTTGTCCATTTTCTTGTGGATGATACAAAGTGGTAATTTTGTGTTGAATCTGATAATTTTTTAACGTTGCAGTGATTTTATTACCTACAAAATGCGGTCCTTCGTCCGTTATTATGTCCCTTGGGAGGCCATATTGCACAAATATTTGGAACAAGAAATGAATCACAGAGTCCTCTATAGCTCTTGGAAGTGCCTCTGCTTCAACCCATTTGGTAACATACTCTGTTGCTACTATAATATATGTTTTCTGATTTGATGATGGGTTGATCAGGCCAACAAAATCAAGCACCCAATGATCAAATGGTTCGATTACTAACTATGGGTTTAAAGGCATTTTGTCAGACTGTCCAGGGCATCTTGCTCTTTGGCAACTGTCAAAGGCTTGAACAAATTTCTTAGCGTCTTTAAAGATTGTGGGCTAGTAATAGCCTGTTTGCAAAACCTTATGACTATTCCTATGATCTGTGAAACGTCTGCCGCATGGTCCATCATGACAAGATTTCAAAATGTCAAATATCTTGCCTTTGCAGACGCATCTTTTGATGTGCATATCTACCCTTGTATGAAATAGGTAGCCCCCAATCCAAGAAAATTGAGAACTACGTTGCACAATCTGTTTTCGTTCATTGGGGGTTAGATGCTTTGGTAATTTACCTACTACTAAATAATTTGCAACATCAACATACTAAGGTGTCTTGACAGTAACATCAAACAAATGTTCATTTGGGAATTGATCTTCAACTACTGCTACGTCCGCTGGCTTCGACATTCGTGAGAGAAAATCAACTACAAGATTCTCTTTCCCAGGTCGATCTTTTATTGTGATGTCAAATTCCTACAATAAAATCAACCATCTTGTTACTCTACCATTTGTAATAGGTTTATTTGCTAGGTATTTTATGGCAGAGTGATCTGTATATAAAACAACAAGATATCCAGTGATATAATGCCTAAATTTATTTACAACATGTATTACAGCTAAAAACTCTTTTTCAGTTACGATATAGTTTAGTTCAGAAGGAGATAAATTCTTGCTAATATAATAAATTTCATATGGCTTTTTATCTTCTTCTTTCCCAAGGACTGCTCCAATAACTGTGTCTAAAGCATCATATGAAATTTGAAATGGTAGATCCCTTTTTGGGCCTATGAGCACTAGGGCTGTTGACACAAGCTTTTTTAGATCCTCAAAAGCATGGTCACATTTATCTGTCCAAATAAAATCAACATTTTCTGTCAGTGCATATAGAGGTGTAGCTATTTGAGAAAAATGCTCTATGAATCTCCTATAATAACTAGAAAATCCTAGAAAACTGCATACCTCTTTTTGTGTGGTAGGAGTAGGTATTAACAAAATCATTTGAATTTTGGATGGATCTACCTGTATTCTAGCTATTGAGATATAATGACCAAGGATGAGTCCCTCGGTCATCATCATATGGCACTTTTCATGGCTCAAGCAGAGCCTGGTCGCAATATATATTTGTAGCACCTTTTCCAATGTGTCTAGCGCTAAAATCATCTCCATATAGTGTGAAATCATCCATGTATGCTTTGAGCCCTTCATTTATTAAATCTATAAAGATGATGAGGATGGCCCTGTGAGATATGGCAGGGGAATTGCATAGGCCAAAGTGTAGGACTTCGTAAGCAAATGTTCCCCAGGGACAGGTAAAAGTAGTTTTATCCTAGTCTTCAGGGGCAATCTGAATCTGATTGTATCCACTGAAACCATCCAAGAAAGAAAATAAATTCTTTCCTACTAATGTGTCTAATACCTGATCAATGAATGGAAGGGGAAAGTGGTCTTTCTGGGATGCTTTGCTTAATTCTCTATAGTCTACACAAATCCTCCACTTTCCATTCTTGTTTGGCACCACTACTAGTGGAGAGACCCACTTGTTATCAGATATGGGGTAATTAAAGTTTACATCCAAAAGTTTTTGTAATTCATCTTTCACGATATCCTTAAGATGAGGGTTGATTCTCCGTTGGGATTGGCAAATGGGTCTATCATCCTTTTCTGTATAAATGTGGTGTGTACGCAGCTGGGGATCAATTCCTTTCATCTCTGGATAATCCAATGCAAAAGCTTCCTTATATTTTCTCAGAAGTTGGACCAGCTTTTCTTTTTGTTTAGGAGTCAAGTTTTTGCTAATGTTCAAGTTTTTTCCTAGCTCAATCCTATAGTTTTGATGTTTGAAATAGAGGTAGTGGGTATTGATTGATCATGTGTGTCTTTCAGGGGATCTTCTTCTAGTTCATTATCAAATGCTGCCTCTATCATGTGACATTGTACATGGGATCTGGATTTGGATTGGTTAATGAAGTTGTTAATAACGTCATCCTCTGTTTGGTCTTTAAAATCAAGGGCATCTTCTATGGTTAATGGGGACCTCATGTTTTCTATGAGATATGATATAGGTTGTTTGTTAGTTTTCATTATTGTTAAACTTGGCTGGGCTGGAGGGTATAGAGCTAGATTCTTGATACTACTCCCTCTAGTTATAGTCATATTGCTTTGTCGAGAGCCAATGTAAGCATCAACAATCGCTAGCCAAGGTCTACCTAAGATTAAAGGGTTTCCATCGAGTCGGTTTTTGGGGTTGATTATTAGAAAGTCAACAAGGTATTCCCAGGAATCTACAGATATCATTACATCGTGTAGTGTACCTTCTAGCCTAACTACCAATCGGCTAGTCAATTCCAATAAGGTGGTGGTTGGTTCCA
Source organism: Pinus taeda (assembly GCA_000404065.3). Taxonomy (NCBI): domain Eukaryota; kingdom Viridiplantae; phylum Streptophyta; class Pinopsida; order Pinales; family Pinaceae; genus Pinus; species Pinus taeda. The sequence goes on along the minus strand of APFE030650599.1, from coordinate 3,006 downwards.
CTGATGTAATGCCAAGTTTTTGACAAGTGGTTGTTGTTAAAAGATTAATTCTAGCCCCTAAATCAACTAGGGCATTTGAAAAGGTTCGTCCCTTGATTTGCACTGTCACTATAGGATTCCTTGGGTCTTCATATTTGACAGGTGCTTCTCTTCCTGATAATAGATCAGATAGGGTTCCAACTACTTTGACTTTTTGGTTATTTGTTATTCTCCTCTTTGGCTTTCTTATACATAACTCTTTGATGGTTTTTACATATATTGGGATATCTTGGATAGCTTGGAGGAGTGGGATTTTTATACAAAAATTTCTTAGTTCTCCCAAAAGATCAAAGTCAGGATGTTCTATAGGGCGCGGTATGATTAATCGTTCTAGGAATGGGGGAGAAGATGTGGTTGCTTGGTTGTGAGTTTGTTTTCTGACCACATCCTCTTCTTGTAGTGGTTGTTCTATAGGTAACAGATTTTCAAATTGAGCATTTTTATCTCCCTCGGTTCCTATCATGCGCCCATACCTTAATTGAAGGTCATTGCACTCCCTTATGTCGGTTTCTAGTTCTGGTGTTTTGATTATTTGAACAGATTGAACTGGTCTATTATCAGGGTTCAGGTTAGGTTGGGCTGGGAGTTGCTGTCTTAAGTTGGACTGGGGATTTTTTGTAGTGTATATGGCGCTGACAGTGTGGGTTGAGGGAGAGGGATGGTTCCAACTGGCTAATTCATCGATCTTTGCTAGTTTGACTGCCAGGCTTGAATCTACGAAGTGGAAGGGGACCATTGTGTTGGGTATGCATTGTTTTGGCAACATGGTGGAGAGTAGGGAAAGTGTGGTCAATTATGTTAGAAAATTATATATTACAGAGCAATGGAGCACATAAAATATTGCAGAAGTATAAACACATAAAACGCATAAAACAAGTGAGACATAGATATACGTGGTTCACCCAGTTTGGGCTATGTCCATTGAGAAACAACCAATCCTTCTTTTATTATATTATCCAACAAACTGAAGAGATACAACCTACAACAGATCCGCTGTAACTCCCTCTCATGGAAAATTTTAGGGGCTAATGTTCCCCCAGTGGGCTAATTTTCCATGATTTTTCCACAAAACAATTCGCCAATTTTCAATTTTTATAAAAGATGATTCGCCCAAATTTTAGAATATAAAATTATTTTACCTTAACAATCGCCAACATTATATAGAGACTATATATAAAATCATTATAAATTTGAATAGTTTTGCAAATATATCAATAAAATTTTCATAGTTTGCATATTAGGAATTAGTGAGATTCGCCAATGTTTTAAACTTCAAGAAAATTTTCCATCCTTAAAATTTTCCTTGCGAGTCCCTCTTCACTCTCAATCTCCTCTCTTTTCTTCACTCAGAATACAGACATACATAAACACAATACAATTCCCTCATATATAGTGAGGGGGTTTCCTTCTAGGGCAAAAAATACCCTAAACTAAACATAACTTCTACCATTAGATCATCCACCTAATGAATGGCCTAGATTGACTAGAAATTACTAGACTTTTACACGGCGTGGAGGGGTGTACAGTCTTCCTAGGGTATACATCTGGTTGAAACCTTTGAATATAGAAGATAACCAGGCTCTACACCCAAAAAATTAGTTTGGCTTGTTTGATTTGGCCATGGTGATGAGGGAAATGGTTGTTGTGAATAGCTTGGGAAGGGTGGCTGATTTTTCCACATTGTATTATATTGCTGAGCATGATATTGCAGAGGTTGGAAAGAAGAAGATGGATTGGAGGGCATACCTGGTTGTCATGGCTGCCATTGACGACGCTGATTGAGTAGGTACACTAGTTCTGATTCTTCTTCTACTTCTTTGTACACTACTTTCAAACCCAAGAGTGAGGGGCAGTTCTCTGTGGAGTGATCTTTTGTACAAATAACGCAGACTTGAACTGCATTTAGTGCACACTCTTTATGGCTGTGTTTCTATTGGGTGTGGAGCCTGATTATCTTCTGTATTCAAAGGTCTCAGCCGGATGTATACCCCAGGAAGATTGTACACCCCTCCACTTGGGGGGACTTGTCCCCCCCGCGGGGGTTCGGGGGGGCTGATCCCCCCCAATTGGGGGGGGGG
>APFE030650594.1:25889-37110 GCA_000404065.3 Pinus taeda | reverse complement strand
AATTAAATCAAATTCTGAAAAACCAAATTCAAAACATGCCTACTCACATAAATATAATCATATAATAAAAAGAACCAATGCTTCATCATCGCCATATAATAAAAAGAACCAATGCTTCATCATCGCTAGGGGACGGCTCCCACCTCCAAAGGCAAGGTTTGCCAACCCAATAATCAATCACATCAAATCAAATATCACGTATGCAAGTGCAAATTAAAATGGATCAGCGCATATCTACAAACCAAGCGAGCTTTCAAGTACGCTTAACATCTTTAAATAAACATTTTAATTTTTTAATAAATTTTAGAAAAACGTTTTGAAACAGCGAAAAGTAATAAATTAAATTCTATTAATTCCAAAGATTATATTGATAAATAAGAAACAATTATATTATAATTTTTTCACTCTCTGGTATTAAGATGATTTAGGTTGGTTTTTTTTTCTTTGTTTATTTACATTATTTTATCTTTCAATGTTATTTGTAACCGCGGAAGATTTACCCATTTCCTCATTCTTTTAATATAGTCATATAGCTATCGATTCAATTGGGATCACTGCATCTTTTTCGCTTTCTTGAATGGTCAGATTCATGGGACCACTTCTAACCATAGATAGTTGGCCTCATTAATGTTGAAGATAATTCAGTGTCCTTCGCTAGGCCTCACTCCTCTACAGAGGGATGATTTGTCGTTGTTGGAGGCGGAATTGGATCTAGAAAGGTTGAATTGTCTTGGGATGGGTTCATATGCTAAGAACCATATTTTTTCTGACTAGTAGAGCTCTTTGAACTTGCTGATGGTTTTGAATCTCTCCACCCATGATTAGATTTCTTCGGCACCTAGGGACGGAATGCCTCTTCAGCAAAATGGCATCCATTCTGAAGGTGCTCAGCCTGTTGGCACTTCTTGCACCTGCACATTGTATTCTTGTAATCTAATGGCTAGATATAATCCTTACAGTCACACTCGAGGATGATTATATCTGGTAACACTTTGTTGAGATCTACTTCAATACAAATTCGAATGAAGGTAATGAACCCATTTCCCAATCTGTCACCATCCACTCTGATGAATCAGCCTATAAAATCTCCAATATCTTCTAGGATCTCTTGCCAGATGCATTGAAGGGGTGAATTCGGAAGTCTAACCCACACAAGAACATGCATAGATTTCATAGTGAGAGGGTTGAACTCCAAGAACCATGGCTAGATTGTAAGACCAGATTTGCCCCAGAACCAAGGGCCCTTGTCAAAAAATTTCTGACAATATTCAAGTTTTTTGAAGAAAACCACAAAATAACCTTTTGAACAAAAAAGCAATTCTATATTTTTGGACTAGTTCAAGTGAAGTCACTCCAAAGGGAAGACGACGATGGAGAAAAGTCATTAAACCTACATATGATTTCCCACTGTTTATACTCTACCATCGTGAGCTTGATGATATAATCATCCACCTCCAACGATGAATCCTCCGGAGAGTGTTCCACCACAAACACTTTTCCGAAGAAATCCTTAGGTGTCTAGTAACTAGATTCAAGATTTAGAACATCTTTAAAATACCTACACTTTGTTGCTAAGGAAGTCCCATTTCCCCTAGATCCACCTTTCAAGCTTGTAACTATAGAGATGGTGGCATCCCACTTGATATCATAATTTTCAAGAAATTTTGTCATACTTAGCTGTCTTCCTCCACAAAGGCGCTGCAACTCCCCCACAGGGATTCCCGTTCACAAATAAAAACTATCAGCGAATGCAAGCACAACATCCGCAACCCTGACCTATAAGCAAAGAGACCCTCCTGACATGGATCAAACAACGATTGGAAAATTTTGAAGATCCATATCTCCATTACCTAGCAGGGGGGTTTCATCAAATACTTTGCAATCTTCACTCAGACTGGCATTCCAACAAACAGTTCGAGGACATCCATAACTAGCTCTATATCCATCCTACAGACAAAGGGTGAAGCATCCCTAGCAAAGGGACTAAACCAAAATGCACAAAATATTGACAACTTACCTCACTCTAGAATAAAAATATTGGCGTTTTCCTGCAAGAGCTGCCATAACTTAGTTGAGAGGACCGGTAATAGATTGTTGTGGGTGCTCTTCCAACAGTGAAAAATTCTTTTAGGCATTTCAACAAACAATTTTCCGACAACCTTACTACTCTCTCTATTGCCAAATCCGGCTTCCCCCTTGGGCTCAAAACACCCATCGCAACCAGCCACGTCCAAACCAAGGAGGTCTGCCAATAATTCTTCACAGATAACTGCAAGATAAGTATCTTTGCAAAATTGGAGTTTCCCAGTGAATCCCACCATCACCAGTTGACAGCCATGGATTCGAGAAGAGGCGAAAACCCTCCCCTTCGTCTGGTTGGATGCTCGGAAGGAAGTAGCCCACTCCATTTACCGTTGCATCGGCTCATGAGCGTCGAACCTGCAAGAACCTGCAAAGAAAACAAAACTTTTGCACACCGCATTCACCATTGTTTCTTTGTTCCTTATCCAACAATTTTCATTCTTGTTAATCGTTAGTCCAAAGTGCAATATTTTTTTATTGGAGGTGACATGTTGTTGATAAATTTAGAGGAGATCAAGTGGTAGTGATCTTCTTCCACTCCAATTAGATGCAATGATACCATTTTTTGTTCAAAGCAAAGTATGTAGGCTCCCTTTATCGAAATTAACTATACCTCCGCTTGCTATTACGTCAAATACTTTATGCTCTTCATCCTTTGGCCATTTGTTTTGGGGTCTAGATCATCTATGATTAAGGAGGAGAGAGATATATTGTTGTATATATTTTATATAGGTTACCATGTTGATATAGCATGGAGAATTTGTAGAAAATCCTATAGATTCACAAGCTAATGTAAGTTGCTAAACCAAGAGACAAGAATCTACTTCTACTCTTTACAGAGGAAGCCCATAAACATAGAGAAAACAATAATCAATAGAGGAAGAAAATCAAAGGTACATAACACAATAAATATCTAGGGAAAGCCACAGCTCAAAACCCCATTATCTATTCTATATTAATCCGAAAAATCAAGATGAAATTACAATGCTTGTTCTCTCTAGAACAATCCCAGCACTCAACAAATTCAATCTCCAACTCATAAGCAAGCTCAAGGCCAAAGCTTAGCCAATTCACAAGCTCTCCAAGTCTCTATTCCAATGTGTAATTCCTATGCATGATAGCTTGTATTTAAAGGGAAATAAAGCCTCTAGAAATAGCGCAATCCCTCAAGGATCAGTTCCTAATTGCATGCACTACCAGTGAAACTCAGAAAAATCTAAATCAAATAGTACATTGTTCATGCACTCTAGTCTCAAATGGGTCTTTCTCATAATCGACATGCATGAGTTTTTGATGAGTAAATATTCAATTAACTAGAGTAGCACTAGTGGAGTTCATTAGTGTCACCATTGACTGTTAACCCACTATTAATTCTCTCAATTAGTTTGAGAACTAATTTAATTGAATTGACTCATGAAACTGAGTCTTCTATTTTACAACTCACAATTAACTCATATTGGACTCCTACAAACTAGGGAGAACATATACATGACTTCCAAAAGACTTCCAATTTGAATTTCCTAAGTTAAGTAAGTTTAATAAACTTAATTTAACTATTTTAAGTTGCTATGAGAATATAATTCAAATTTAATTCACAGTTTAATTCAAGGACAAATTAAACTTGAATTTCTTGTTGCCATTTCTCAACACTCCCTCTTAACAAGAAAGGGATTATCAACTACCCCAATCCTGTCTCCGTGAAACTCGAATTTACATCTTGACAATGCCTTTGTCAAGATGTCAGCATCTTGCTCCTCCGTGGGAACGTAATCTAACAATATGATCCATCGCAATACACAATCTCTGAGATGATGATATTGAATATCAATATTCTTGGACTGATCATGAAAGACTGGATTTTCAAAGAGTTTGATATAACTCTGATTATCACAATAAATCACTGTCGAATCCATTTGCTGACCAAACAAACCAACCAGGATCTTCCTCATCTAGATAGCCTCACATGCTACCTGACTTGTAGCCATGTACTCTGCCTCTACCGAACTAAGTGCAACTGATCTATGTTGCCTGATGTACCAAGAAATTGTTGCTGACCCAATACTAAAAATCCCTCCTGATGTACTCTTCTTGTTGGATGGTCTCCCTGCCCAATCTGCATCAGTGAAGCCTTGAAGCTTCACTCTCTCTGTTCGTCTGTACCATAACTGAAACTGAGTAGTGCCTCTGAGGTATCGCAATACATGCTTTGTCTCCTTCCAATACAGCTTGGTAGGCCTAACCATCACTTGACTAAGTTTGTTAACTACATAGCACATATTCGGTCGTGTGCTCACCAAGTACATGAGTGAACCCAGAAGCTTCCTATAAATAGTAGCTTCCACTACTTCCCCTAAAGTAGCATCCTCCTTCCTCCAGTTATCAGCTAGAGGAGTCTCCATGGGTTTATTGCTCTCCATGCGGAATCTCTCGAATATCTTGTTGGCATACTTGCCCTGAGATACAAACAAGTCCCCATCTCCCTGCCATACCTCCATGCCAAGAAAGTAATGCATGAGCCCCATGTCCTTCATCACAAACTTTCTTGCAAGGCCCTCCTTGCAAGATTTGATGAGTTTCTCATCACTTATCAGTATGAGATCATTTACATAAAGTACAATAATTAACAACTTACCTTCCACCACTATGTGATACAGGTTCGCATCCACTTCACTCTTCGTGAAGCCCAACCCAATGAAGTAGCTATCTATCCTAGTGTACCAAGCACGGGGTGCTTGCTTCAGCCCATACAATGCTCTCTTGAGTCGACACACATGTGACTCATGGTCCAAGATTTCAAAACCTCTTCCTCAATCATGCCATTGAAGAAGGCAGTCTTCACATCCATCTGATGGATCTTCCAACCCATCTAAGCTGATAGTGCCAAAATAGATCTGATTGATGAGTACCTTGCAATAGGAGAAAAGGTGTCATCATAGTCAATCCCCTCTACCTATATAAAGCCATGGGCCACATAGCCTTATGCTTCTCCACACTACCATCCGCAGTTTTCTTTACCTTGTAAAGCCAACGGGAGCTCAAAATTGACTTGTCCTCGGTCTCAGGACCACATCCCAAACACTATTTCGAACTATGGAATCATACTCCTCCACCATCGAATCAACCAAAAGTGGAAGTTGCACTACTTCCTTAAAGGAAGATGGCTCTGTCACAACACATGCATCGATAAGTTCCATGTATCCAGTGTACCTCTCTGGTGATCTCATTTGTCTGTGTTGAGAAGAGGGTGCTCTCACATTCTCCCGTGCACCATCTAACAATATGTTAGCCTCTCTAGTGCGCTTTCTTCCCTCTCTGGAAGACTCTACTTGAGTGGATGTCTCTACTCTCTGAACATCTGCATGTGGTTGTCCCACATCAATCTAATGAACCTCAACCTTAGGAATTAAAAGCTCCTCATTCACATGTAGCTCGAGCTCCCTCTCATGGCCTTCTCCTCATCGAACCTAATATTCCTAAAAACCACTGTCATCCGACTGGTCAGCATGTACACTCGATAGTTGTGAGGTGTTTCATTATACCCCACAAATATCCCCAACTCTGTTGTTGGCTCAAGCTTCTTTCGTGCATCTTTGGTCACATGGAAATAAATTGATGACCTAAAAATCTTGAAGTGACCAACATCTGGCCTCTTACCAAAATAAGCCTCCTCTAGTGTCTTCATCTCAAGTATCTGATGTGGGCTACGGTTCTGAACATAAACCGTTTTGTTGCATGCCTCAGCCCAGAAGTGTAGTGGTACGCCCTCATCATGCAACATTGCCCTTGCTGCCCCTACTATGCACCTATTCTTCCTCTCGACAACTCCATTCTGTTGAGGGTTATGGGGTGTCATTAACTCTCATTTAATCCCTTCCAATACACAGAATTTCTTAAGCTGATTGGAGACATACTCGCTACCATTATCACTTTGTAGAGCTTTAACCTTCTTGCCAGACTCTTTCTCTACCAATGCTTTGAACTCCCAAAACTTTGTGAAAGTTTGATACTTTTTCAGCATAAAAAACACCCAACATTTACGAGAATATTCATCAACAAATATAACATAATACCTAGGTTTGGTAGTGGATGCTATCGAGAATGGTCCACACACATCTGAATGGAATCTCTCCAGAATAGACTATGTTGGACTATCTCTGTCTCCAAAGGAAGACTTGGTGTATTTTCCCAAAGTACAACCCTTGCATGTATAAACTTGCTCAAGTGTACCTTTGGGAAGACCGGTAGAGATTTGTTGCAATATCTTCAAAGCCCCATGATGCAAGTGGCCCAGTCACCCGTGCCACAACTCACCTACGTCTCGGCTCAACATCTTTTCTTCTTTGGAACTCAAAGCAGCACAATCCTCTACCTCTATCTTATAGAGATTCTGAACTTGAATCCCTATCTTCTTTACTTGACTCGTGTCTATGTGTCGAAGGAACGCCTTTCCTTTCGAAAATATCACATCATAGCCTCTATCCTCAAGCATGGCAACGGATACCAAGTTCTTCATTAGTCTAGGTACATGCATAACATTCTTCAAGATGAGTGGAGCCGCATACTCCCTCTCAAAAGTAATAGTGACCACACCAGTAACACTATACTTACTGTCATCACCCATATCGATATGCATCTTGATATCTTTCTCCTCCAATTCACTAAATAACTCTTTGTCGCTAGTTATATGGAAAGAAGCTCCACTGTCTAAGTACAAAACACTTCCCATCATTGAAGACACCATGCATGCAATGAGGGAAAAGTCCAATTCGAATTGGGAGGTCAAAGCCTCACCCGCTGCTCCCGCTGAGGACTTCTCCTTGGACTTCTTCAATGGATAATTTGTAGCAAAGTGACCCATCTTGTGACAATGAAAGCATTTAACTTTCATCATGTCCTTCTTCTTACCTCTATGATAAGAATCTGATTTGGAATGGGAAATTTTACCTTTCCCCTTCCTCACCTTAATCGCTAAGGTATAGTTCTCTTCATCATCAGTCTTTGATGAAGAGCCATCCCTGTTGTTACTCCTGATCCCATCCTGCATCAAATTCGACCATAGTCATCCACAATCTGGCAGGTTCTCCCGACCATTGACAGAGTCCTGATAAGTATGCCAACTCTTTGGGATTCCAAGAAGAGTAAGGCTCACCATATCCTCCTTGGCAACTGTGATTCCAACACTTCCAAGTTCATCTCGACATTGAGTGAACTTGGTCAAGTACTTTGGAATCATCTCACCTTTCTCCTGTAGGTTTTAACCCGATACATAAATTACATGCATACGAATTCTAAAACATAGAAAATAAACAATGTCAGAGCATAACACATAAAACACATATACACAGAGATTCTCCCCTGGATCCCAAAATCAGGACTACCAGCGTGATTTTTCATTATTTTCCTTTCAATGTTACGTTACATATTTATACATGCCGAAGCATCCAATACCATGGACCGAAAACCATCGCGTCCAAAACTATGTGCAAAAACCATGCACAAAACAATAGGTAGGTCCGCCCAACCTAATATAAGGTCCAAAAAAAAGTTCCCCTGGGCACTTCCCCAAACCTTGTAGAGGGGGGCTACCCGCCCCCCTTGTGACCCCCTGGACAGGGGGGGTTTCCGCCCCCCTTGTGACCCCCCCACTACACAATTAGTGCAACGAAGGGGGGGCTCTGCTCCCCCTTTAACCCCCGGTTAACTACGTGAGTTAGTCGTGGAAATAATATAACACAACCCAACATTCTCCCACTTATTGTTTTCTTTCCCCAGGGGGCCACAAGAGATCTTAGTTATTTATCCAGCCCTGAAATTCCCATGATTTCTCTACACCAAGATAACTTCTCAGAGCTCACAGATTTTGTGAATGCATCTGCATTATTCTTCAAAGTGTCCACCTTTACTAACAACACCTTTTTGTCTTCTATCATATCCATCACAAAGTGATACTGAACATCAATGTGCTTTGTCTTTGAATGGTAAGCAGGGTTCTTTGCCAAGAAAATTGCACTTTGGCTGTCATAGTCTATCCTTATAGCTCCTTGTACTAACCCGATACTTGAATACAATCTATTCAACCAAACTGCTTCCTTGCTTGCATGAGTGGCTGCCATGTATTCTGCCTTTGTAGTTGATAGTGCCACTACAAATTATTTTTTACTCATCCCACTGACTACACCTCCAAATAGGTTAAACACATACCCACTTTTAGATTTTCTTTGATCTAGATCTGCAACCCAGTTCACATCAAAAAAGCCACAAATATCCAAAACTCTGTCCAATCCTTGTCTTCCTTGGTAGCACAAACCATAATCACTAGTGCCACACAAATATTTGAAAACCCACTTCATTGTTGTCCAATGCTCCTTCCTTGGTTTTGACATAAACCTGCTCAATACTCCCACTACATGTGCAATATGTCTGGTCTAGTACAGACCATTGCATATATCAGGCTATTGATTGCACTTGCACATGGAACACGAAACATATCCTCTTCCTCTTCTTTTGTCTTGGGACACTGTTCAGTAGATAAATTTACATCTATAGAAATAGGAACCTTCACCGGTTTACTATCCTACATATTAAACCTCTGCAGTATTGTCTTGACATACTTCCTTTGGTTTAACCAAAACTTCCTCTTTGCCCGATCTCTTTTAATTTACATGCCCAAAATATAGTTCGCAACACCAAGATATTTCATGTTGAATTTGGAGGACAATTGGGTCTTCAAATCATGGATAATTTCTTTGTCATTTCCAACCAGAAACATATCATCCACATACAAGACCAAATAAATAACACGGTCACCAATTAATTTAAAATACACATAGTGATCTCCCTTGCTTATGGAGAAGCTAAGTCCTTGTATAAATGTATCAAATTCCTGATACCACATCCTTGGTGACTGTTTTAACCCATACAAATACTTCTTTAACTTGCATACCAGTTCTTTCTTACCCTTCACCATAAAGCCTTTAGTTTGCTTCATGTAGATCTCCTCTCCCAGATCCCCGTGAAGAAATGTTGTCTCACATCCATCTGTTCTACCTCAAAATCAAAAGCAACAACAATAGATAAAAGTAATCTAATAGAAGCTGTCTTGGCAATAGGAGAAAAAATATCACCAAAATCAATTCTCGACACCTGGGAATAACCATTTGCTACCAACCAAGCTTTGTATTTCTCCACCTTTCCTTCTACATTTGTCTTTTTCTTGAACACCCATTTGCTGCCAATGGGTTTCCTTCCAGCCGGCAACTCCACCAGATCCCAAGCCTCATTTTTGTGCAAAGATGCTATTTCATCAACCTTGACCTCTCTACAGAGTTTTGCATCCTCTGAATCCACTACTTCCTTCATAGTTCTGAGATGATCATTAGTAATAGATAAAGAAAAATTTGAACAGAAAGCTGATGGACTATACCTTTCTGGCTGCCTTATTTCTCGAATTGATCTTCTCACACCCACAGTTTGTGGCTCTTCATCTTCTGATTCTTCTTTTGTTGTAGAGTCTAATTCTTCCTCCTTAAGCTCAAACTCTATCTTCTCAGGTTCCTTTGGTTGGAATTCATGTTTAATAACATATTTCACCTCTATGAATACCACATCTCGACTATACACAACCTTCCTTGTTATTGGGTTCCAAAGCTTATAACCCTTTAAACCATCCTTATACCCAATAAAGATACACTTTTCAGATTTACTATCCAACTTGGTTTTTTTCTCCTTCGGAACATGTACATATGCATCACATCCAAATACCCTTAGATGTGAAAGAGAGGGTTTCTTACCAATCCATACCTCTTGTGGAGTCTTATCCTCCAACATTGATAAAGGTGATCTGTTGACCAGGTAACATGTTGTCTCTACCGCCTCTGCCCAGAATTCATGTCCTATCCGGACAACACTGAGCATGCTTCTTGCCCTTTCCATCAATGTCTTGTTCATTCTTTTTGCAACCCCATTTTTCTCAGGTGTATATGGAGTAGTCTTTTGCCGTGCTATACCACACTTCTTACAGAATTCTTCAAATTCCTTACTGCAAAACTATCCACCGTTATCTGTCCTCAGCACTTTTATCTTCTTCTCTCTCTGGTTTTCCACCAGAGCCTTAAATTCTTTAAACCTGTCAAAGACTTTAGATTTCTTCTTAAGGAAATATATCCATTTATTCCTTGAGAAGTCATCTATAGATGATACATAATACACAGACTTACCCACTGATGGAACCTTCACAGGTCCAAACACATCACTGTGCACAAGCTCTAATATCTGTTTCACCCTCTTACCACCAGAGGGGAAACTCACTTGATTCTGCTTCCCATATACACAATTTTCACAAAAATCAAAATTCAGAGAGCTATTAGTCATACCTTCTACCATACCTTTACCATGAAGTATTCAAAGGCCCTTCTCTCCAATATGTCCAAGCCTTTGATGCTATAGCATGGTCTTTTCTCCAAAGACCACTAGATTTTCTACTCCACTTTCATGAACCATATAACTGTTGCACCCATCAACAACAATGCTACCTTACAACTTGTACAGAGTTCCAATCCAAACTCCCTGCATCAATACCAATGCTCCCCGAACCATCTTGCTGGTATCTTTCTCGAACACTGTTTTTACACCTGCATCATCCAGCTTGTTTATAGAAATCAAAATTTTCACTAATGCAGGAATATGCAGAACATCCGGAAGTGTTCTAACCCTTCCACCTGGCAAATTCAACTTTACTTTTCCATAGCCAGCGATTCTAGCCTTCCTATCATCCCCTAAGAAGACATCACTACCATTGTGTTTCTCATACTCACAAAACCAATCTCTATGGGGAGTGAAGTGAAAGGATGCACTTGAATCAATCAACCATGCCTCATGATCTACATGTGTACTTAAAGAAGCCAAGTACACATCCCCACCTTTATCTAAGGTGGTTTCCGCCTCTGCAGAAGGAGCATCATCAGAGCCCTTTCCTTTTTTAGGAGTGTTGTAGATCTAACCCGGAAATATTATAGGTCTGATGTGATAATATAAGATAATGCAAATAAACCCAGAAATAATATGAAATGATTCTTTATTGATCAAACCCTTAAGGTAGGGCAACACCATATATTCACTCCTTAAGGAAGGAGAACACTCC
>APFE030650594.1:0-23018 GCA_000404065.3 Pinus taeda | reverse complement strand
TTTAGATTTACAGTCCCTTTTGTAGTGCCCTTCCTTTCCGCATTTCCAACACACCACCTTTACAGGTTTTCCCAGAGATTTAGATCTCCCTCTAGATTTAGATATCCCACTTGATGACTTATTTTTGTTTCTGTTCTAGGACCATCCTCGTACAGACAAGGCATCACCATTCTGGATCTCCATATTTTTCCGTCTCATCTCCTCCGTCAGCAAGGATGAGACTATTTCATCAAACTGCAAGGCAGTGGCATTGCTACCTATTGCAATAACTAGACTATCCCACGAATCTGGTAGAGAACACAACAAACTGATGCACTTATCTTCATCTGAAATTTTAATATCAACAGATAATAATTGACTTAGCATCGTATTAAATGCATTCAGATGCTCTGTCACCGAGTCTCCATCTTTCATTCTCGTGTTATACAACTTTTTCCGTAGGAACAATTTATTCACTAGACTTAGAATGGTATAAAGTCCCTAACTTTTCCCACAAAGCCTTAGCCGTAGCTTCCCCTGATACATTCAGCAATACTGAATCTGAGACACACAATCATATTGTGCTCTTTGCCTTCTGATCCAACTTTTTCCATTTTTCATCGGACACTCCCATTGGTTTAGTACCCAAATCTACCACAATCCACTGATTTTTATCCACCAACAGATCCTCCATCTTGAGTTTCCACAACTCAAAACTCTAACCATTAAAGTTCTCGATCTCTATCTTTCCACTGCTCGCCATCTTCTTTCACCACTAGAATCGATCCCGCAGATCTCCCACTGAATAGGGTCTACCACAGGCTCGAGTGAAACCCCTCACCAACAAAGGTGTCCCCTTGAAGCCAAAACAACTTAGAGACCAAATGTAGGTTTTAACCCTGTACAGAAATTACCTGCATATGAATTCTAAAACATAGAAAATAAACAATGTGAGAGCATAACACATAAAACACATATACACAGAGATTTCCCCTGGATCACAAAACCGAGACTACCATCTTGATTTTTCATTATTTTCCTTTCAATGTTACAATACATGTTTATACATGCTGAAGCATCCAATACAATGGACCGAAAATCATCGCATCCAAAACCATGGACCGAAAACCATCACATCCAAAACCATGAGCGAAAACCATGCACAAAACCATAGGTAGGTCTGCCCAACGTAATATAGGGTCCAAAAAAAATTTCCCCAGGGCATTGCCACGGACCCCGTAGAGGGGGGTTACCCTCCCCCCTCAAACCCCCTATGACCCCCCCGTTGCACAATCGGTGCAATGAAGAGGGGCTTCGTCCCCCCTCTAACCCCCTGGTTCACTACGTGGGCTAGTTGTGGAAAGAATATAACACAACCCAACATCATCTTGATTTTACGAAGTTTATCCTTCAGTGCCACCTTCTTTTGATCATTGTTATTTTGATACAAGTCCATCAATTTTTTTGACATAGCATGCGGGGTTTCCTTTCCATGGAGACTCAAGACAATATGATCTCGAACTCCCTCAAGGATTATCTGCCTTGCCTTTGCCACACATTTCTTCCACTCAACCAAGTTTTGTGTATCAGTAGTTGCTGGCTTAGGAATCGTTTGTTCAAAAAATTCCTTCAAGGAATTATTCTCTAGCACAACCTCCATTCTGTCCCTCCAGACCATGAAATTCGACCTTCCTTTCAAGACATACTCAAGCCTCAACCCATGGAATGCCATTTTTCGATCCTAAAGTATGTATTCAAATTCGACTTTCACCTGTAATCCAAAAACTCAAAACTTTGAAATCTGCTTTAGAGAGCTTATTTTAAATCAACGATCCCTCATCCAAACTTTGATTTGGCCGGTTTGTTTTTTTTTGTTTGTTTGTTTTTTTTTTTTTTTTTTTTTTTTTTTTTTTTTTTTTTTTAAGTATTTTTTCGCAAAGAATCCAAATATGATATGTGTTTCTAAAACTTTTTTACAAAAAAGTTTAGATCTGCTTTGCAAAATCGCGACCCAAAACTCAAAATCTCCTCTAGTATATTGTTATTAGCTCCGATACCGGGTAGAAAATCTTGTAGATTCACAAGCTAAGGTAATTTGCTAAAGCAAGAGACATAAATCTACTTCTACTCTTTACAGTGGAAGCCCATAAACATCAAGAAAACAATAATTAATAGAGGAAGAGAATCAAAGGCACATAACACAATAAAGACATGGGGAGCGCCACAACTCAAAACCTCACTATTTGTTTTGTATTAATCCAAAAAATCAAGATGAAATTAAAATTCTTGTTCTCTCTAGAACAATCAACAAATTCAATCTCTAACTCATAAGCAAGCTCAAGGCCAAAGCTTAGCCAATTTACAAGCTCTCCAAGTCTCTATTCTAATGTGTAATTCCTATGAAGTATTCTTTGTATTTAAAGGGAAATAAAGCCTCTAAAAATAGCATAATCACTCAAGGATCAGTTCCTGATTGCATGCACTATCAGTGCAACTCAAAAAAATCTAAATCAAATAGTACACTGTCCCTGCAATCTAGTCTCAACCGTGTCTTTCTCAGAATCGACATGCATGAGTTTTTGATGAGTAAATATTCAGTTAACTAGAGTAGCACTGGTGGAGTTCATTAGTGTCACCACTTACTGTTAACTCACTATTAGTTCTCTCAATCAGTTTGAGAACTAATTTAACTGAACTGACTCATGAAACTGAGTCTTCTATTTTACAAATCACAATTAACTCACACTTGACTCCTACAAAGTAGGGAGAACATATACATGACTTCCAACTCAAATTTTCTAAGTTAAGTTAGTTTAATAAACTTAATTTAACTATTTTATGTTGCTATGAGAATAGAATTCGAATTTAATTCAAGGACAAATTAAATTGGAATTTCTTGTTGCCATTTCTCAACAATATTTCAAAAGTTGTGCACAAATGAGTTGACAAGTGTCTTGTCAACCAGCATAGATCCTTCTAACACTAGATCTATCATGTGCCGAGAGGGATCAAATTCTTTGAGGTGAAAACTTTCTTTCTGGAGTGTAGAACTTGAGGAAATGTTTGCACCTCAAGGGATTTGATCCCCCTCAACGCATAATAGATCCGATGTTAGATGGATTTAAGTTGGTTCCAATTGAGGGCAATAACGTCACATCTTTATATCATCATTATTACGTATATATTTGAGATTAACTTCAAAATTCACAATATGTTTTATTCACGTGGCATGACCATGTCATTTTCTTCTTTAATTTAGTTTGTGTTCCTTGCCTTGAATGGTTTGTACATCTGTTTTTGGATGTTTTGAGTGGTTTGTGTGTTTACATGTTTGGGTTTGGATGGTAATGTTTGTGAATGTTACAATTGTTGTGTTATACTTTTATACATGTATGTAATTATCTATTAATAACTAGTTGACGATGAAAAAGAGAGACAATATTTTCAATAGTTTGCAGGAGGTTTGATACTATAGATCTATTTCATTTAATTTTAGGTACTTCTGACAAATAATTTATTCTTAATAGTGTCCCTCTAGGTATTGCTAAATATATATTGATGAGTAGTTTTAATAATTTACTGCTTTAATATTACTCTTGAAATAATTTGTTTCTTGCTAATGTTTGAAATAATTTATTCTATTAGAATATTTAATGATATATATATATATATATATATATATATATATATATATATATTGGAAATTTAAGAAATAATGTATTGTCAATATTCATGATGTCACTTGTGGGAATTGAACCTAGGTGGAGAGGATTCCATTCCTTCCTCCCAATTACCCGTGATAACCCCAATTGTCACCCAACCACCTAGGATAACCCCAATTGACAATTGCGCTTATCTTGAGTGGTTGGGAGAAAGGAATGGAATCCTCTCCATCTAGGTTCAATTCCCACAAGTGACATGATGAATATTGACAATATATGTATATTCCTCATATGGAATATATAACATTGTATCTGTGAAAAAAAAATTGTATTTTTGAGTTCTTTTAATGAGTGGACATATTTATAAAATCTTTACATCAAAACAATTATCACATCTCTTTCATGAATATTTTGGTTTGTTTTGAATGTTTATAAATATATTTTTTCTTCTTATAAATATTTTGAATACATTTTTGTAAGCAATTATCTATTAGTAATTTTGAATATATTTTGAATATATGTAATTGTTTATTAGTAATTAGCTAGCGATGAAGAAGGGAGACAATCTTGTCAAGGATTAATTTGAACTTTGCAGGAGGATTGTTTATGCACATCAATTTCATTTTAATTCTAGGTATCACAACGTTTGACAACTAATTAACTCTTAATAGTGTCCCTCTAGGTATTACTAAATATATTTGGAAAATATTTTTTTTTAATAATATATAGCCTCAAGATTAACATCTAATGCATCTAATGAGAGCAATCAAATAGGATTATAAAACAACATCTATACTGAAATTAATTAATCTAATGCAAGAAATCAAATGAGGTTAGAAATCAAAATCTACACTGAAATCAATGCATCTAGTGCAAGCAATCAAATATGATTAGAAATAAACATCTACATTGAAATCAGTACATCTAGTGCAAGCAATCAAATATAATTAAAAATCAATATTTACACTGAAATCAATGCATCTAATGAAAGCAATAAAATAAGCCTAGAAATTAACATCTGCGTTGAAATCCATGCATCTAGTGAAAGAAATCAAATATAATTATAAATCAATATCTATGTTGAAATCAATTCATCTAGTGCAAGAAATCAAATAGGATTAGAAAACACCATCTACATTGAAATCAATGAATCTAGAGCAAGCAATAAAATAGGATTAGAAATCAACATCTACATTGAAAATTAATGCATCTAGTGCAAGCAAGCAAATAGGAAATCCATCTACACTAAAATCAATCCATCTAGTGCAATAAGTCAAATAGGATTAGAAATTGTCATCTATATTGAAATCAGTGCATCTAGCGCTAAAAATCTTCTTCCCTCTCTCTCCCCCCTCTATATATATCTATATCTCCCTCCATATCTCCTTCTGTGTCTCTCTATCTCACCCCGCCAAACACATACGCTCTCTCTCTCTTCATATCTATATCTCTCTCTCCTTCCCTCCCTCTATCTCTCTCTTCCTCCCTCTCTTCACCTCCCATCTATATCTCTATCTGCCTCTCCTTTGTCTCTCTATATAACCCCCAAAACGTACACATTCTTTCTCCATGTCTATCTATCTATTCCTCCCTCTTCATCTCCCTCCCACTTTTCTCCCTCTCTCCTCCTTCTATCTCTCTTCCTTCCTTCTCTCCTCTCTCCCTCTCTCTCTATCTCCCTTATCACTCCCTCTCTCTCTCTCCACCTCTCTCTCCCTATGTCTTTCTTCTTACCTCTCTCTCTCCCCCTCCCTCTTGCTCTCCTCTTAGGTCCTCTCTAGCTTCCTTCCTCTCTCTCCCTTTCTCTCCCACTACTCTCTATCTTCCCCTCCTCTCTCTTTTATCCATCCAAATCAATCACTATCTCTCCTTATTTGTCTTTATATCTCACCCCAAAACACACACACTCTCTCTTTGTCTCTCTCTTATCACTCCCTCTCTCTCTCCCCCTACTTTTATCTCTCTATGTATTTCTTCCTCACTCCCTCTCTCCCCCTCCAACTCCATCTCTTTGTCCCTCCCTCTCAATTCCTCTCTGTGGTCATTCCCCTCTCTCTCTCTCTCCCCCCCCACCCCATCTCTCTCTCTCTCTCTCTCTGCCCTCCAACCTTGTCACTATCTCCCTCCCTCTCTCCTCCTCCCTCTCCCCCTCAATCTTTGTGTCTCCCACTCTCTCTCTTACCCTTCTCTCAAATTAATACAACTACATCAAATTAATATATATGGTTTTTCTTTTAAAGATTCATTTTACAAATATTTAATTAAAAGAAGTATTAAAAGATTTCGGGGCGGGATTTTTGATTCTTTGTGTTGAATTAACTTTTTTTCTTTTCATTTAAGAAATCGTATTGGCTTGAGTAAAGAGTAAAGATGTTTAAAATTTTACCTAGTTTGGAACTTTAATGTGGTAATTTTTTGTTAAAAGTAAAATTATGATCCATTCAAATTCACATATATGATAAAAGAGTTATTAAACACATTAGCGATTTAAGATTCAAGTGAATGTTTTGGCCGACATTAGTGGAAATTATTGTTATTATTTTTTGAGGATGTGGCATACTTACACATTGGGGTCATATTGGGTTGTAGAATGCATCTCTCAACGCAATAAAAACAACATGCACCAGTTATGTAGATTAGCTCACAATGTTAGATGCATGAAAATGACAAGTTTTGGTTTAAGGTTGGTTGTGCCTATCTATGGGTTCATCTCACAAAAAAACTAAGACCAAGAGGTTGGACTACTATGTAAAGAAAGCAAGGGTAGCCAAGTTCACCAGTGGAAACATTTTGAACAATCATTAGAGTTAAAAATCTCACAATCTTGACTAGGATGGCTTCATATGGTTCCGTAGAGATATTCCATTACATTACAAAGACTAAGCCTAGGGTTTTTGGGCAAGAAAAACAGGTGTTTATGCACTCAATTATGGGGATTGAAGTAGTGATTAAATTTTAATAGAAAATTTTGAACTAAGGAGGTGAGATGATTCCTTAGGCGTGAAACCTTAAGTTCCTTAGTGATGTTAATCCTAGAAAGTGAAGGAAAAGAAAAAATAGAGCTACTGGTCCAAAGTACGAGACATTTGAGGGTTGTATTATTGTGATCAATCGATCCAAAGCCAAACAACCAATTCATGGCTACTAGGGCGTATTTTTGGGGTCAAAGCGAGATGGCACAATGTGAGAGTGCCCAATTAGGGGTTGTGAGGGGTTTTCCCTTATGCTAAGGGTGATGTCTAAGGATGGGTCGAACCGTTGTACCCTTTTCTCAGTGTTATTTGATGAATTTTAGTGTGTGGGGAGCTTGAGAGAGCTAGGATCGATGGGGAAAGAGCTAGTGCAACCCATCTTTCGAAAGGAGTGCCTTAACTTTGCCTAGTTGATCTGATAAAGATCAATCTACTAATAAAATACGAGAAAAAGGACCAAAACTAGAGATGAGTTGTTTATTAACTCAGTAAAAAAAACAACAACAAAATTTACTAGTTAAGTGGGATAAATCTACCATACATGGGTTGAACTGCCTTATTCTAGCTCTAATGAGGGCATATGGAGTATGTTACTTCATATATGAAGTATTCTACTCACCAACTCGAAGTGATATGATAAAATATAGTGCTATGGAGACTTTTAAAGAGTTTTCCTAAGCTCGGGTGCATTAATTCCCTCAATAAATGTCCTTTTTAACTTGACTAATGTCTTTTTTAACTAAACATACACTAGCAATTAAGTTAGTGATACATATGAAAAGTTGAGATTGAATTATCATGCATGAAAGGAAGGCTAAAAAAATATGACATATCAGTGGCTTGACAATCAAGGGAGTGATGCAATGTTATCTTAATGCTCAGATGCTCAGTGGGGCAATGTGTTGCTACACTATCCAATAATGGAGCAATACACTAATATGACAAGGTTGCAAGATGAGTTTCATATCAAAAGGTGCAATTGTATTACTAGCTTAAGCCATAGCGGATCGATGTAGTATTGGGTAAAGGCTCAATGAAGCAGCATGAAGAGCCAAAAGAGATGTAAGGTAAGATTGAAGACTAAACTTAAGAGTGTATTGTTGGCTTAAATATCTATAGAGCGATACAACATTAGATTAGTGAGAAAGGGGGTGATACATTGGGGAAAAGATGCTACAAAGTAAGTTGCAAGCCAAAATTTGAGGTAGTGTCCCTTTTCTAAGGGTCAGTAGAGAAATGTATTGCTAAAATAAGGCTCAACGAAGTGATACACTCAGTAGAGGAGGCAATTTTTCCAGAAAGAAAACTCAAGTCAAGTCACTTCCAAAGCTATATCATTGGCTTGATGGTAATTGGGGCAATACAGGTCTTCAAAAAGAAAATTTATAGGAGAAAATTTGAGTTGAAGCCGTTTCCCTTAGTGTCATCTCACTAGGATGAGGAACTACTAGGTGGTTATATCATTCAGCTTAGTAATACTGCTCCTCTATATCTTTGAGTTGAGCAATAATGCTCCTATGTATCGTTGGTGTAAAAACCCTTGTGAAAATTCCATGCAATAAATGTTAAAAGCAATAACCATAGATGACTAGGACACTTATTCCAAGCTGAATGTTGGGCAGGATATCCTAGTGTGTGTTCATTTGGTTGTTTATGGCTAAGGAAATTGGCAAAGGCAATGGCTAAGGCTTTGGAAAGGCAAAATGGCATTTTTTGCACAATCATTTATGAAAATAATGAAAATTAGGAGAAATAGGAGAAGAAAGGAGGAGAAATAGAGGACTCATTCATAAAAAGGCTTTTCAGGATCAGTTGGTAACCTTTTGCTTGTTTATCTTTGGATCTCTTTCATTATTCTCTCTCTCTCTCATACTCTTGGACACTTAGAGTTTTATTGGAGTACACTGGCATTGGAGCAAGAAAGGCAAAGAAGGCAAGAGGAAGCGAAGATCAAGTAGGGAAAGGCAAGATCAAGTATCTACATCAGGCTTCATTGTAGGCATCAATTTGCATGTGTATTTTCCTTGCTAGATTTGGCATGCATGGGATTTCATGTGCTTTTTTTCTACCATGGCATGGGTATTGCTAGGTGTAACAGTGTTTTTAGCCTAGTCTTGCCATTTCTTGATAGCTTTGATGAGATGGGTTCTCTCAAACGATTTATATGGGATGGTTAGATTGGATTTGACGCTGAGTGGGGTGGATCTCTAAATTGACAAACACATGGTGGTAGTGGTTCCTAAACTGGACTGAGGATGCACGAAGCCATTGACCTAGTAACCCTTGAACCAGACTTTGGGTTACGGTAAACCCAGATTGTGTGCCTCGCTAGGCCTAGGAATCCTTGTCGGTGAATGGTGGGATATACGATAAAGCCAAGAGGTGGATTTTCTCTCTGTTGGACCTAGTGATTCCAAGATGAAATGCATGGTGAATCCTAGAGAGTATGTCTTTGTGTAGGGCCTAGTGATCCTTGAATAGGATTGCGGATGCATGGTAAAGCCTAAGAGACTAGGAGGCACTCAAATTCCTCACGGTGTAGGCAGAGAACTTTGGTAGCATCCACATTGATTGGTGTTTCTTATGTGTTCTATGAGTCACACATTCATGCTTGGAATATGGTAAGGGGGTGATTGGCTGAAGAGAGACTTGGCTTAGCCAATCTATGGTCAGGTGGAACGTGGAAGTCCCATCTTCGGTCGGTTCATTGCATTGAATAATGATAAATTCATTCCATTGATTTTCATGTGTAAATGTACTAGTGTATATATGGATTTTGATGGCTGATATGCTGATTGTAATTATGTTCCTATTGTGCTGGTTATATTTCATTTTATGGAAGCAACTATGTGAGGTTATCAACATGTTTTTACTTGTATTTGAATGGATATTGTATCTATGACCTAATAAGTGATAAGGCAGTAAATGACATGAGGAAACGATGGTTATGACGATTATCAGATAAGTAAGAGATCCCTACACTTAACTCTGTTGTTTACATTTGTAGGTTACACGTCGATGATATGTTTGATGAAATGCTTGTCATGGCTAGTAGGGGTCTGGTTAAGGATTTGATCATCTATTTACTTTTACATCATTGTTTCCTTGTACCTTACTTAATTTTGAGCTTTCATTCCATTATGGGCAGTGGCCGAGGCTATGGGCCTAAAAACGTGGCTCAAATCTCAGAGTCACTAGCACAGAACTGACAAGTTTGTCCACAATAGCTAGCATGCAGGGCTATGAAAGTGAATTTAGGTCTTTGGTCACTCCCTTACCCATAGCATGAGAGAAACTGAGCCTTAAATTGTCCAGAACATCAGTGGGACCCAACGACATGCTGTTTGAGTGGCTGACTTGTCTCCTGAGGGTCTTACTGATGGTATTGGATGACTGTAAGTGATGTTCCATCGTTTCCACTTCGTTATTGTCACCTAGGAGGTTGAATATGATTATAGTAGCCTCTCGTGTCATGTTTACCCCAGTTGGCATGGTTACTTGGGTGGATTTGGGAGGAGGGTGTTACAGAATGGTATCAGAGCCAGGTTCAACTCTTGGATTGAATGGGTTGAATGTGTTTTGGTCATGCATGCATGTCAGTGGCATGTGTGTCTCTTACACTTATATATTTATTTCATTTGCTTTATGATGGATTAGGGTTGTAGTATGGTTATCATGGATAATTTGATGTTGATTTCATGAAGAATAATTGACATGGGTGTGCGACTGATTGTATATG
The DNA here is from genome assembly GCA_000404065.3 of Pinus taeda. NCBI lineage: Eukaryota > Viridiplantae > Streptophyta > Pinopsida > Pinales > Pinaceae > Pinus > Pinus taeda. The sequence goes on along the minus strand of APFE030650594.1, from coordinate 12,666 downwards.
GTTATTTTTCGCTTACATGTTGATTTTATGTCGCCTATTTACATACTTGTATGTTAGGTTACATTTTGAATATTTTGATTACATGCATCAGTCTTGTAGGTTGATTACAATAACTGATCGATTATGTTCAACTACATGCGTTTATGTGTATTTGTAGTTCATTAGGCATTGCTTATGCATAGTGTCAGTTGCATGTAGCAATGTGTACGATGGAGTAATGGTTGTTGTCATGCATGAGGTCATAGCATGCACTATTGATATGGCCTTACATTGATGACTAGATCTTAGTTAGAGTGATGTTTATGTGTTGATTCATTTATTTGTGCATATTTATACGCTGTTATGATTATGTTATACATGTATCGCACTGATTTGGTGATGTTGCAGACAATGTATCCTCTCTAAGCTAAACTAAGGTACATCAGATTATTGTGATTTGGTTTGTCTGACATACTATGCATTGCAAGAAGAAAGAGATCAAATGGCTAGCAAGGTGGTAGACTATGTACAATCTCCCTATGCATCAGATGAGCAACGTGGTGTGGGGCATGCTTCTAATTTGGCTGATACACTGAAGAGCTTGAAGGAAGAGATAATGAGTTGTAAGGCAGATAATGACCGAATCATACAAGCACAAGAGAAGAAAGTGGAGGTTAATTCTATACTTCTTTAGAGTTTGTCGGACTTGCAACGACAAGGGTTTCTTTGGATCATCCATGCACATGAGTATGAGAATGATGGAGCATATGGTAGTAGATATCCCAATAGACACAGATTAGATAGATCTGACACAGTGAGAGATGGCAGGTTGTTGGACACTCCAGAAAGGAGGGGCGATGAGTACATGTATTATTCTAGTTCTGGTTTTGACAGACATCATGTTCGTCATCACTATCATCCTTACAAGAGGAATGATAGGGGGTACTTGCCGAATGAATTCATGAAATCAAAACCACCTACTTTTGATGGAGATGTGAAGAAGTCAGAAGATGCAAATTGCCCCCCCCTAATTTGGAGTAGAATTTTAAAATTCATAATATTTTGAATGACAACTATATACACCAAGTCACTATTACAGAATTGGGATCAAAGACACAACCCAAGTGAAAATAGCAAAAATGAATTTTACATGTGACCAAGAGGGTAGTAAAATAGGGTTAATATTAACGAAGGAAAAAAACATGTGACCAAGAAGATAGTAAAATAGAGTTAACATTAACGAAGTAGAAAAACATTAAACCGGGAAAAATACATAGGCCTATCACGTTACATTGATTGAATATCTACAAGTGGTTTCCGTACAATGAAAGAGGCTACAGTGTTTCTCACTTTAGCTATTTTTTTTAACTCGTAAATTTCGGGCGGAGCTTCCATTTTCAATACCTAATGCTATCCTACTCATGGAAATTTTTCGGGAGTGGACTTGTTATCCATCGTGAAGATGAATTTAAAAAGCAAGAGGAGCATTAAGAATGAAGTTATATCTCCAACAAAATATGAAAAGAATTACGCCATATGGAAATATAACTCGGTAAACTTGCATATTATCAAGTAGTATAAATACATATTAATTTTATATTTGTACGGAAATGTAAAAAGTTTCAAGTTTTTTTATTAAAAAAACGGCATTAGTAAAGATTTGACTTTTTTATACTTAATAACGTCAAAATTAAAATAAATTTACATGAGTTATTAGATAATGTGCTCGATAGCTTGACTAATTTTATTGGTTAAAAATATGTGTTTTTCTTATAAAAAAAAATACAAATTTAAATAAATTTAGAAAAAAATAAACTTAATAAAAAGTAAAAGTAATTGAAACCAAACAAATTCACTAATTATAAAAAAATACTTTACAGTAAAATCAATAATCATTATTTATATCTATATAATATCATTTTATCACACATATAATATCTTTCACATAGAGTGTCATTATTGCAACCAAACTAATAGTCATATGGAGGGTGAAAAATGTTTCAACAAAATCTTAACATGGCTAGTAAAGTGTCAACAAACTAGTCTAGAGGTGAAGTTACACAACTAACTTAGATGTAAATTTTTAAAATTGTACATTGAAAAAAATTAATAAAAAACATATTTATAAATAATTAATTCTGTGGAAACAAAAATTCATGTTTAACTATATAATTATTATGTAGTTAAAATGAAGTTTCTAATTAGTTGAGTAATTTTAGGTGGTGTGGGTTTCTTTGAATCACGGTGATCACTCAATCTGCATTCGTGGATAACAACTAGTAATAGCTATCCTCATTACTGATTTCACAACTAAATTCACTTCTAGATCATAAACAATTTGACATTATTTACCTAGTGGTGCATTAAATCAACATCCCTGTGTCGTGGGTTAAAACTAGATTTGGTCAAAAGGGTTTTGTTGCTAGTTCTGTCAAATATAAATTTACTTATTACTTGGATTTAATGTTGGAAAGGTGGTACCTGGGGTTCAATTGGTTTGGATTTTAGGTCTGATAAGGGGTTTCATTATGCTTCAATTGTTCACTCGATGTTTGTCCAGAGTCTTGTTGTGAAGAGCTATTGTGTCATTGGTCTTATCTTTTATAGGTCTTCCAACTCTGTAGTTGGGTCTCTAATTGGGTTTGATAGTCAGTGTCTTATTTCTGTGGATGAGTATATCAGGTGACTTTCCACCTGGGTATTTTCCTGTATTATTATAGGGTGGTATTTCTCTATTGGTGGCTCTACCCCTCCTAGGCTTTACAAATTTGTGAATGTGTCTTGGTTCAATATTTGGCATGTATGCTTGTATGCTAAGTCTACTATGAAAATGTAAGCTAGCTCATGGCCTATGCCTTGGGTTGGAATGGTGATAATTATGGTTTTAGTGTGCTGGTTTTAGTGTGCTAGTTTTTGGGTTGGGGAGAGGGCCTCTCTTTGATTCAGCTCATCTATGAGTGTCCTTTTCGAATTTTGTAGTGGTTTACTTCTTCTTCTATGGTTTCTCCATGAGAATTCACTTACGGTCATCAAGCAAAGAGTCTGGCCATGGGATCTCAAGTGCACTGTGAATTGGAGATTCAAGAGTTCTTTTATTCCGGTTTTCTAGTTTTGTTACAGGGTTATTACAGAGTGGATTGATTATTATTGTGGTCTTAATTATAAAGCTCCCAGGTCCTGAGCCTAGAGCTTTCTAGTGCTTTATTTATTCTTCTTCAATTCACAACAGTGTCTATACTTTCATTGAGATACACCCTCGTTGGTTAGCCATCATGCATAAGCATCGTATGAGGAGACAGAGAGGTGGGGGAGGTGGTCGAGGCCCTTAAGGCTAGAACCAAGATTACTAGCATGCTCAGGAGGCCACAAATTCATTCCATTTGGCCATCCCTGAAGACATCCAATGAGATGCAAAATTTAAAAGCAATGGCAGCTAGAGACCGATATGCAATGTCTGACTCAAAACTTTTGGAGGAATTTGGGAAAAATATCACAGATCCTCATCACACCAAGGGCCACAGAAGGTAGTATCTCCAAGAATTATTCTTGTAGTAGAAAATTAAAACCTTGATGGGCATAATATGGATGGAGAGGCATCCAAGTCAATATAATATCTTTGCACACCTTGTTGATGTGAAACGTGAGCAACAAAACATGTGATTCCATATGAAGAGGAGGATGGACGCCTGGATGGCTCAGATTGAGTGCCACATTTCGTGTATTACCACGTCCTTCGCTCCTACAAGCTCTAGTGCTTGGGATCTTGCCCAAGGAAAATTTTCTAATTGATTATGGTTAGATGAGTTCTATTAGTTCCTTTTGTTATGATTTTCTCATAGACTCTTTGGTGATTTTGTTGAAATTACAATCCTTACAGCTTTGGTCTTGTTACTCTATTGACATACGGTAAAAAAATACTTGGTTTCCCACTAGGTACGTTGAGACCATTTCACAAAATGATGAATGCCAGTAAATGGGTGAACTATGTAATGGTGTTTTGGTTGATGTGAGGCAATAAAATCTAGGTTACAAAAAAAATCTAATACAATGTATTTTTGTCATAAAAATTATCTTTACCCTATGACTATTAATTATAAAAATTAACTTTGTTCTATAAGAATCAGCCTTTAAAGAATTGTAGACAATAATATTATTTTTCACAAGTTTTTTAGTTAAACTTGACTTCGTCATAGAGTCAAAGGAATTTAGTCTATAATTATGGTGTTCAGACACAACATTGGTGACCAATGGTATTGAGCTCATGGATTACATGTAATGAAGCCTTTAAAAGGCTTGGAATCCCCCATTATAAGGTGTCCAATGAGTGTTTTTCGAGCCAAAGTGCGATGGCTCGTGGTCGTAAGCAAGCGTGATGGAGAGAGAGGTGTGATGCCTACTAAATGAAGGTGAATTAAGCTGAGAAGAAACCACAGGAGTAAATGATGTTAGAAGGCCAAGTGAAGGTGAGACAAATGCAATAAGTGATTGTTGAGTGGAGTTTACAAATTATGTATCATCACGAGCTCGAGATATAGCAAGAGAAAGGTCATATAGTTGCATGGATAAGAGAAGCTAGATGGAATAGATGGTGCAACTTCAGGCTTGGTAACATATTATGGAGAGTTGCATTACTACATGAATACGTGTTTGGTCCAAGTTGTAAAGCTTGGCCATATGCTGGATGTATTCCCCAAGGTTGTTGTAAGACTTGTTACTGAGGCATATATGTTGTAGCATTGTAGCACATGGTGCCATCCCTCTCATGCATAAAGAGGATGGAGGATCAATTTGTGGAATGAACTAGTTGAATAGGTACAAGGTTGGCAAGTGTAAATGTATGCTAGGTTGAGGTTAGTCTCTTGTAACACTTGTTATTTAGGTATACATGTTGTAGTGTGGTGGCATGTGAAGTTATGTATGATTAAGTTGTGGAATGGACCACTTGAATAGAAATGAGGGTGACATTACTCTTATGCTAGCTTGACAAGTGAATGTACGATCTTAGAATGTGACATAGTTGATGAACTCATAGATACAATAGCTAATTACGCATGTATTACCTTGGATGTTAACTTTTTTATATGTAATTCAACAAAGATATTAAAACCATGTTAATCATCCCAAATCAAATTTAACTAGAAAATTGTTAAGATAAACAACTATAATTAATAGGTTCGGATACTTAGATTTTGATAACCCACTATTTTTGTTAGTCTAACTATATCAAAGTTTCTCATAATCCATGGTTTTGCCTGTAAAAAATTGTTAAGATTTAATATATATATCTATATATATATATATTTACCGTTTTTGTTCTTGCTGTTGAAGAGGGTACTCAAACTTTGACGCTTTAATGATCCGCTAAATGAAATATAAATATATAATTTGTTTTGGTCAACCAAATTTGTTTTTAGAGTTTTGGTCTCAATTCTACGTAGACAGCGTGAAATTAAATTTATTTGAATGAACGTACGGTAAAAGCCTAGAAATAGGGTTCTTGGTAAACAAAAATGTACACGTTTTGTTGATGTTGACATCCAGGTGAGTGATGAAAACAATTTCTGGAAGCTCACTTTGGGTGCAAACAAAAGAGGTGAAGAATTGAGAAACGCAAAGAACTTACAACAGACCACTGACTTGTGGGTATCCGTGTTTTGTGCAGTCATTTTATTGTAAAATCTGTATCCTTGGAATCAGATTTTCTTATAAAGAAATTAATAATAATTATTTTTAATTAAAAATAAAAAACAAGATTTAACAATTAAGCATGTTTTCACATATATATACACTTTACCACTCTAAATTTTATAACTTGTAAGCAGATTTTCTTACACAAACTAAAATTAAAATTAATCGTTTTAGTAAGGATACTTGAGAATTAAAAAGACAAACAAAACCATGTTTCATTGTAGAATAAGAATAAAATGCGGCAGGGCAGGGCAGGCGAACAAGTTATGCCTGTGTTTTCAGCGTTAAATATCCTCTCCCACTCATCAAATGTCTACATTGCGTGGCACGTTCATCCACTCGGCAAGGGAGAATTTTTACGAGAAGCTTTCCCCATAGAAGCAAGAGATAAAGGAAAACCTGGTCCAAGTTACTCGACAAAAATCTGCATGGATGGAAAATCTTCTGATATTTCTCGTATGATTGAAGATTTCAGAAATTAAAAAAGCCAACGAGGGCATATTGATTTCTGAAATTCAAAAAGCCAACGTGGCACATTGCTGGTATTCTTTTTCAATGCAACCAAGTTTTATAGTTACAGTATTTGGTGGGCCCCCGAAAACAATAGTTACAGTATTTTATTCCGTGTGAAGTTTTAGTCTTTACTTGTATTTTACTGTGTGTTATTCTCTGTGAAATTTTAGTCTTTACTTGGTGAATCAGCCGTAGCCTCATGATCAACTTCGCTAGTCTTTACTTGTATTTTATTGTGTGTTATTCCGTGTGAAATTTTAGTCTTTACTTGGTGAATGAGCCGTAGTCTCATGATCTTAATGATCAGCGTCCCTAAAAATCATAGCTGGATGAGCCGTAGCCTCATGATCAGTGTTGCGCGAAAGTAGCTTCGTTAATATTTATAGCTGGAAAGTAGCTTTGCTAAAACTCATAGCTCTATGCCCCTCTTTTTACTAGCAGTAAGAATTGTTTTGAGGGAAAATTGTTTTTAGCATATTTACCAGCAGGTAGAAAGTTTTTTTTTACACTCAGAAATGGCAACATCAAGCACAAGCTTGACTAATCCTCAAATACCTCACTGTAATGGCAAAAATTATCATTATTGGGATATTACAATAGAGACCTTGTTTTCTTCTCAAGACATTTGGGATTTGGTGGAGAATGGTTTTCAAGAACTAGTAGATGCAACAACATACATTGCCTTATCTCAACAAGAAAAGATTTGTTAAGGGACAACACGAAGAAGGATTCAAAAGCCTGTTTTATATTTTCCAAGCACTTCATGAAAGTATTTTCCCAAGGGTTGTCCAAGCAAGCATGGGACACCCTCCAAACAACCTACCAAGGCATGGAAAAAGTCAAGACAACAAAGCTACAAATGTTGAGGAGAGATTTTGAAACACTTTGTATTAAAGAGTCTGAGAATATAGACTCGTCTTTACAAATGTAAGTGGGTTGGTTACTCAAATCAGGTCTCATGGTGAGACACTTAAGGAAAGAAGAATAGTTGAGAAAGTTTTGAGAAGTTTGCCAGCGAAGTTTGAAGCCATTGTTGTGGCCATAGAAGAGACAAAGGATCTCTCGTAGTTCTCAGTGGATGAGCTTAATGCATCACTGATTTTTCATGAACAAAGACTGAATAGAGCAGCATGCTCCTCGTTGGAGCATGCCTTCAAGACACAAGTATCATTTAGTCAAGGTCGAGGCAGAGGAAGAGGAATAAGCCCACACAGAGGTGGAAGAAATAGCCCTTCAAGCTCAAATGGAAAAGGAAGTAATCAAAATCCAAGTCAAGGCCCAAGCCAAAATCAAGCACAAGGTCAGAGGTATGATAATCTCAAGTTCAATGTCATCACTGTAAGAAGTATGGTCATTATGCAAATGAATGTAGAAAGAAGCAATATGACATTAGTAACAAACCAAATGTAAATTTCACAAGAGAAAATCAGAACAATGATAGCATGTGTTTTAGCTTGTAATGTAGCACAAGAAAAACAGGGTGATATATGGCATATCTAGATTCAGGGTGTAGCAACCACATGTTAGGGAACATAGAAATGTTTTCTGATCTAGATGAAAGTGTGAAATCTGAAGTGACATTAAGGACTGATAGCAAAGTCTCTGTCATGGGAAAAGGAAGAGTTAATATCCTAACAAAGAAGGGGGAGAAGAAATACATCTCAGATATTTACTTTGTCCCCAATCTGAAACATAATCTCATGAGCGTTGGACAACTCATGCAGAGAGGTTACAAAATCTTCTTCAAAAATGATGTGTGCACAATTTTGGATAGGCCTCCAAGCAGACAACTGATTGCAAAGGTTCATATGACAAACAATAGAATGTTTCCCCTGAAAATAATATCAGATTTATAGAAAGAAGGTGCACAAGCATAACTATCTATGAACTCACAAGAAGATTGAAGAAAAGAAGTAGCGATCACATAAGTAAGCTTTCAAGCAGAGGTAAAAGATGAACACTGGTTATGGCACTTGAGATTTAGATATTTCAACTTTGGAGGTTTGAATTTGCTGCATAAGAAAGACATGGTGAAGGGTTTACCACTCATAGAAAAACCAGACAGCGTATGTGAAGGATGTATCTTGGGAAAGCAACATAGAGAGACATTTCCAACAAGAAACTCAGGGAGGGCAAAAGCACCTTTGGAGATTGTCCACTCAGATTTATGTGGACCAATGCAGACACCATCAATTGGTGGCAGCGACTATGTATTGACCTTCATAGATGACTACACAAGGAAGACATGGGTCTATCTCCTCAAATAGAAAAGTAAAGTGTTTGAGTGCTTTCACCAATACAAGGCTCTTGTTGAGAAGTAAAGTGGACACTACATCAAAGTCCTCAGGATTGACAGAGGTGGTGAATATATTTCAAATGAATTCTTTTGATTTTGCAGGGAGCATGAAATTCACAAACAATTTACAACAAGATATACACCGTAGCAAAATGGTGTGGCAGAAAGGAAGAATAGGACCATTATGGAAATGGCAAGGAGTATGTTGAAAACAAAGCATTTGCCAAATTATTATTGGGCTGAAGCTGTCTCTTGTGCAACATATATCTTGAATAGATGTCCAACCAAAAGTGTCCACAACAATGTTCCTAAAAGTGCATGGAGTGGAAAAGAGAAATGTCACTCACATGAGAGTTTTTGGATGTGTGGCGTATGCACATGTCCCAGATGAGTTAAGGAAGAAGTTAGACAACAAGAGGGAGAGATGTATATTTGTTGGATACAATGATGAATCCAAGGCATACAAGCTCTACAATCCATCAACCAAGAAGGTCATAATCAACAGAGGTGTGTAGTTCATAGAAGAGGAAGCATGGGATGGAAGTTTAGAGAAGACAGTTAATGTCAAAGCATGTATACCACATAAGCACAGAAAGGAATTAACAACAACAAGTAATTCCTCAACAGTGACTCCCTTCACTCCTATTCAAGCGCAGCAAAGTAGGTAGCAAGCAACGCCATCAACAAATAACAGGACAGTTTCATGCAGCCAAAAAAGTGCTTCTCCAAGAACACTGCGAAGCGCGACACCAAGTGACATGTCAAACCCATTTTCGGCAAGCACAAGAAGACCAAAGTTCAGAAATTTAAATGAAATTTATGAGAAAGATGAAGTTGATAGTAGCATAGGTCTGAATTCCTTATTTGCATTATTTTGTCATGTAAATGACTCAAACTACTTTGAAGATGATGTCAAATAAGAAAAATGGGTTGCAGCAATGGAGGAAGAAATAGAAGCAATGAAAATGAATGACACATGGGGGTTAGTGAGCCTTCCGAAAGGAAAACATGTCATTAGAGTGAAGTGGGTCTATAAGACCAAAAACAACATTGAGGGAAAGATTGAAAGGCACAAAGCAAGACTAGTTGTCAAAGGATACAAGCAGTAACATGGAAGAGATTACGCTGAGACGTTCGTGCTAGTCGCACGGATGGAGACAGTGCGCGCAGTTGTGGCAATTGCCGCGCAGCATAAATGGACAGTGTATCATATGGACGTAAAATCAACGTTCTTGAATGGAGTGCTGAAAGAGAAAGTGTATGTTGCACAACCGCTTGGTTATGAGATTGAAGGCCAAGAAGACAAAGTATATCAGTTGGGGAAAGCTCTTTATGGGTTGAAGCAAGCACCACACGTATGGTACAGTAGGATAGATGCTTACTTGTTGGAAAATGGTTTTAATAAATGTGACGGTGAGCCTACTCTCTACATCAAAGAGAGCGAAGGTAAGATTCTCATTTTCGTCTTATATGTAGATGATTTGATCTTTATAGGCAATGATGATTTCCTTATCGCTGATTTAAAACAAGTCATGAAGAGTGAATTTGAAATGACTAAGTTGGGATTGTTAAGATATTTTTTGGGCATAGAAGTGGAGCAAACAAAAAATGACATTTTTATCTCTCAAGAAAAGTATGTGGCAGAAATTTTGGAGAGGTCTAAAATGAAGAAAAACAAGTCCGCACCAACTCCAACTGTCATAGGGTTGAAGTTGAGCAAAGAAGATTGCAGCAGCACTGTCAATTCGGCATTATACAAAAGCATGATATGCGACTTGATGTATTTGACTGCCACTAGGCCGGATATAATGTATGCAGTAAGTTTGGTGTCAAGGTTCATGGAGACACCCAAGGAGACACATTGGCAAGCAACGGAAATGATTATGAGGTATGTCAATGGGACAAAATAGTATGGAATTTTGTACACAGCAACAAGTGATTTCAGGGTGGTTGGTTACACTGACAGTGATTGAGCAGACAATGTTGATGACAGAAAGAGCACGTCAGAATATGTTTTTCATTTGGGTTTCAGAGCCATTTCATGAGCTTCCAAGAAGTAGCCAATACTGTCATTGTCAACCGCAGAAGCTGAACATGTCGCAGCAACAGCAGTAGTGTGTCAGGGAGTTTAGATGAGAATGATGTTGAGAGATTTTCGTCATGACCAAGAGGGAGCGACAACTATTTTATGTGACAACACCTCAGCAATTGCATTGTCAAAGAATTCTATCTTCCACAAGAGGACCAAGCATATTGATGCTAAATATCATTTTATTAGAGATTTGATTAACAATGATGAAATTGTGTTGCAGCACTGCAGATCACAGGAACAATTCGCTGATATTTTCACAAAGCCATTGGTAGGTGAAAGTTTTGTTTATCTTAAAAACTGTTTGGGAATTGTCAATGAAAACAATTATGATTAAGGGAGAATGTTGGAAATAATAATCCCAACCACTACAATAAACATTCTGACAGTAGCCATACTTGTCAGAAATATTTTTGCAGGTTGCGTCTCTATTTGAAGATGGAAGGACTGAAGCTAGGCGCGAACCATTTTGAAATGCAACAAGGAATTTAAAGCATCTAATGTACTTTGGTAAATAGATATGGGAAAGCATTCATTCAACGACTATTGCCCACACTCCAGAAACACCTGCGTGATTCTGATCGCACTCAACAACAACGTCATATTAATTATCTTTCTCTGTTATGAATTAAATGTAAAATCATATGTTGAGTTAAATATGAATTTAAAATTCATTTAATGGGTTAGAGAGTAAGAGAGTTGGAGAGAAAGAGATCACAAGTCTCTGAGGAGAGAATGGTGGAGCAAATTTTGGTGGGGGCTTGAAAACAACAGTTACAGTGTTTTACTGTGTGTTATTCCACGTGAAATTTTTCTTTTTACTTGGTGAATAAGCCGCAGCCTCATGTAAATGTGTTTTCATGTTTTAGAATTTAATGCTAAGTTTTTATTGTGTTGCTCCAAACCTACTTTGTTAATTTTGGCGTGAGTGAATATTATTCATTAAGTCTCTAAAATAGCTCTGCTAAATCCAGGTCAGCCAAATCCAAGTCCGTGAAATAGCTCCGCAGTACGCGAAGATAGCTGCGCAAAATCAGATTTGCAGTGCGCGAAGCTAGTTGCGCAAAGAGTCTTAGCTCTCTGCCCCTCCGTGAAAATTAAATTTCCTAAATATTTCTAACCAAATCCTCCTTCCTGATCGCTGTGGAGGATGTCTTTCTTGGATCACTGATCCGGAAACCGTGGCAACCGGGCACATGGAGAGAGAGTCTGTTACTATTGGAGAGTCTATTGTGGTCGACTAATGTCACTGAGCTTGAGATGTTCCCCAAGGTGTTGGCCTTGAATTGGGCACTTGTCGGTGGGTTGATTATTTTGTTTCAAGTCACTGAGGTTGAGTGTTTGAGTGTTGAATCAAGTCGAGTTAAGCCACAACTTTTAGTGTGTGGTTGCATGTGAAGATATTTTAGGCAAGTCGCTAATTGGAAAATGATAAATACCTTCGTTTGGTTCATTGTAATTATCATGTTTTGTGTGATCAATAGAAGAGCTCGGTTGTGTTTTGTATGTCAATTATTTATGCTTTGTCTCTTTGACCTTTCCAATAAATTAGTATCAAAATTAAGCCAAAGCTTTCAAACAACCTAAATATTAGAAAAATGCAGCAATACTCTACAGGAAAAATTAGTTGTTTATTATTAGAGCTAGAGGAGCCACGTTGTGTGAGCATATCTTGCCAGAGATATTCGCACATGTGAAGTCGCAGCCTGAGCCTCAACCTGCATAGCCACGCTGTGTGAGCATCAATCACAGCCAATAATCGCAATTTTTTCGGCTGCCGCAGTTGTCGTTAACAAGCATCATAGAGTACGAGGTAGCGAGTCCCCGTCGCTAATTAAAGGAATGAGAGAAACGTTGCATCAGAGAAAAATTAAGAGCACGCATAAAACTTTTTTTTGGTTTTTACACACAGAGTTTTTATTATTATTTAAAACCAAGCCAATGTTGGTGGAATGCAATTCGAAGGAGTCAAAACCATAGTTACCAAATTCGATTCAAATTCGATTCGGAATCGAATTTGATACGATAAAAATTCAAATGGAAAATTTTCAATTCGAAAAAAATTCGGTAGTGTAACATTTTTTAAATAATATATTTTTAG
>APFE030650593.1:0-12568 GCA_000404065.3 Pinus taeda | reverse complement strand
CTTTTTGATTCATCATTTCATCTAAGGTTTTATACTTTTGATTTATTATTTCAATTTATATTATCATTTATAATAATTATCAATAGTTATATTTCATTTTTTTTTTACTCTCTCATGGTTATATTTAATATTTCATCTAAGGTTTTATACTTTTGATTTATTATTTCAATTTATATTATCATTTATAATAATTATCAATAGTTATATTTCATTTTTTTTACCCTCATGGTTATATTTAATATTTGATTTTTTATTTGATTTATATTTGGTTTAGCACTTTTTATTCATTATTTCAATTTATGGTTTTATGTTTGGTTTAGCATTCTTTGATTGGTTATTTCAATTTACAGTGCGTGAAAATATGTGAAGTGTTAACAAGAAATATTTCTTATATTTTGTTTAAAACATTTTAGCAAGATCACATAGTGTTTATTTTCTTTTTCCTGTCTATTCAAATTTAATTGTTTTTTTTATTCTTCTTTTTGTTTAGATTTTTGATTCATTATTTCAATTTACAATTAGTGAAAATAGGTGAAGTGTTCACCAAAAACATCTTTTATATTTTGCTACTTTAACAAGATCACATAGTACTTATTTTCTTTTTCTTCTTTATTCAATTTTAATTGAATTATGTATTCTTCTCTGTTTAGAACACTTCAACCAGATCAAACCATGCTTATTTTCCTATTTACTCAAATTGAATTGAATTATTACGTCGTAAGGCGCTCCTCTAGCAAAAACTCCCCTCTAGTGCCATCGTGTACTGTCTTGCGCCATTGATCCATTGTGTTAGACAATTAAAACATTTTCTGTTGTTGGATCATCATAGGCAGTAGAAAGTTCGTTGAAAGTTGGTTATATCCTTGCAAGTTGGCTACATTAATGAACCACGAGGAAGGCCTTGATGTGGAGGGATGATTTCTCGCCTCTTTATGGATGGATGATTGCTCGCCTTTTTCGCCACCAGTGGACTTAACAACCCATGCTATTCGTCCCATCCCTATTAGTTATTTCCGACAATTTAATCATATGGGCCATGAAATTCCCTTTCTGTTGTTTCGTTTTTTTCTCAAATCCTAAACCTTGGGCCGAAGGAAGCTTTCACATATAAGTTGTTCATATCTTTGGAGATGAAGTCTAATGAGCATAGATGGATAAATATGGTGTGCCAATGGAGTTCATGAGAAATTCTCCATCTCCTGCACTTACTGGAGCTTGGATATCCTTCATTAGGTCACCAACCTGCGATTTATTAGTAACTGCAGACATGGTCAGTCTCATAAATTCGATGGACTGCTCATTTCAAACTCTTAGTGGAGGTCATTTTTGGACAGAGCAATGAATTTTTAAGCATACGGTCTATTCTCAATCCATTCAACGATTTGCATACATCAAAGGAATGAATATAGTAAGGAATAACTAGAAGAAACATGTACTTGGAGGGAACAATAATATATGTCATTTTTGGTTGTGCAACTCCAGCCATATCGACCAAGAGATATTATTTCACAAAGGAAGGATAGGGGAGGAGGAAGAATGTGAAAAGGAAGAAATGTTCTACTACACTCCAGCAGATGGGATACTTTTATTTATATTAATTGGTGGTGATAAATCCATGTGCTGGTGGCAACAACCTTGAAATATATCTTATTCATTGTATATATATAAATTGAATAACAATGATTGGATTGAATATTTTCATTTTTATAGATTTCTTAATCAATTTTAGCCATTCAATCAGATCTCTCTTTATTTTACTGGTGGCTAGGGATATTTTCCATGACATTTGCTCCAATTATATAATCAAACCATATGTTCATGAGGATGATGATCTCAGTGGCTATCAAAACGTGTTGAGATTTTTTAAATATGAAAGATACAGAGAATTATTAGTGTGATATATTGTTTAATCAAATACATGATGGACATTGAACATTTCATACAAACTATTCTCCTTTAAGCGAGTTTTTTCTCTTAATCCCCCGACTGAAGTATCTTGGAATAAATCAACTAATTTTGTTTAGAAATTTGATATAGATATCATCATTCTTTACGGTATTTTTTAAATTTAATGTACCAATTTATTATTTCACTAACATATACCAATTTATAGTTTGTAACTTGATAAGTTCCTCGAGAACCACCCAATATTTGGCCAGAGTAGGCATGAAACTCTTTGGACGTGCCAATCTGGAAATCCCTAGGTAGAGGAGAGAGTTTTATGCACTGAAACACCGAGAACTGAACCTGGTCCAGTTAAGATAAAAGCTCGCATTGCTTTATTGCTAAACCACAACCCAACTAACAGATAAATGTATAGTGAATGTCATGTTGAATGGTATGGTCTATAGGGGCAAAAAAACATAGAGGATCACCATTAAATGTTATATCATTGATCCCACCAGATTCTATGGGGTCCAAGGGTGATGTGCTTGCTCCCTCTCTTACTAACATTGCATGTAGTTTCAATGTCGTGCCTCATGGGTCTTTTTTGGATTGTTGTTACGGTTGTTATTTATGTGATGTTTATAATATTTGCAGTCTTATCCTTATGTGGAATATCCTTATGTGAATGATTTAATTCTACATTCATACTCTCCTTTCTCCTAAAAAAAACTAGGATATGTACTCTCCTTTCTCCTTAAAAAAAATTAGGATTTGTACTCTCCTTTCTCCTAAAAAAAATAGGATTTGTAATAATGCACCTCACAAAAGAATAATTTGCAATAACAAAACATATGTAACAAGAATAATGCTTAGAGGTATGAAATGATAGACATACATGTGTGGAGGAATGGGCTTTTGAATGTTGCAGGGTCTAGATTTATGGGCAGAGCTGGCATAGTCTAATATTGTGTCCCTCTATCACAACCTAATGATGTATGATTCTAAATAGATGTTTATGGTCTTTCAAAATGTGTTGGTTCATCCACCTTATTTTATTGGTATAGAATTGGTCTGGATGACTATAGACCTATAAAGCTTCAATGTTGGATGGTATTGTAAGGATTGCTTGACTCATTCAGTTTTACATGGTACTACATTGATTGGTTATAACTCTAGAGGGGAAAGGGTTGTTATTTTAATTTCTTGACTCTACCATATATATGCACTTGTCCTATGTTTCTATGTTGCTCTTTATCACCTCCCAAACCTGCACTTTAAGTGGTAAAGCCCTAAAACAAAAGCACGACCTTAGGGGTAATGAAGAAGGGTGATCCACTTCACTGCAACAACTCCTTCACTCTTTTTGAGTTGCCTCTCATCTAACATGATATGTATCTCTAGAAAGTGTTTGATAAACCTTAGAAATAGATAGATTTGTGAACCAAGACTAGTGCCTGTCCATGTTGGGCATATGGAGTCAAAGTGTCAATTTGAGGACCATGTTTCTTATTAATGATTAGGGCAAAAGAAAAGTTGCAAAAGCATGTTACACCCAACCCCAATTTACTGTCTTATATTGCAGAAAATTTCTTGGAGGGACCTTCCAAAGATACACCTATTAAAACATCCAATGAGGGTTTTCCTTACTGTGGAATGGAAAATCGACAACAAACTTGAATTAAGATGGTGGTTGAAAAACTAACACATTCAGAAATAAAAAAGTGATGGGAACATAAGAAGGGAAGACTCACGCCTAATCCTTTCAAATGGATTTGAATTACCTTTCAAAAATGGCCCTTAAAGCATGTTTTTGCAAGTACTTTCTAGCAACAATATTCAAGAAATTGGATATGAAAACATAAGCCTCACATTCACAAGGAAGAATCCTTGGATTCACATTACTTTCGCTAAATATTCAACTAGGATGAAACAGTGTTCTCTCTTAATCCAACCATCATATGCCATAACATCACTTGGGTTGTCATCATGATTCTAAAGAGGCCTCTGGACATGATTCCAAACATAGGCTAGGATTAAAGGGAGATGCATGTTTAATGTTATCAAAAAACATGTTCTTTCCAATGTCCATGACTTAACCCCCTTGCCTCGTGACTTAACACCCCTAGAACACCACACTCTGTCCTATTTTTCATCAAATGTTGTTGTTGGAACTCATTATTAACAATTTCCCTCCTCTCTCCATTTCCCTTTCTAAAGTCTCACCTTGTAGTCTATTCATGTTCTTGAGACTTTCAAAAACACTGCCCTGCCTTCTGCCTCAAACCACTATAAATTATGCAACAAATATTGTCTTACCAGATCAAGATCTTTCTCCAAAATACGATTGCAAAACTCTGCTTTATATTCTAGTCTAATTTTGAAACCTTTTAATAACACTACCCTTGTCTCTAGTGACATCCATAAAGACATCAAAATTCCTACTTCCAGATTTCGTCTTGCTTGTAAACCCTTTAAAGACCCAAATTTCGTTGTTTTTTCTCTTAAATTCTTGAAAAACCTTACTTTTGTCTCCAATACTGCCCTCAAACCATTCCACAACCCTACCCACCACATCAACACAACACTTAAACCCCTCCAAGAATTCATGGAACATGCATGAGATTTGAAACAGTTACAATTCGCTTGTCACCATTTTTGTGTACATCCTTTGAAGTGGGATATTATGTTGTCTCTATATCCTCCGGGGCCTTGGTAACCAAATCAGGTTGATTATGTTGGGGAGGATAACAAGAAGATGCATCAAATTCCAAATTTTCAATGTATCCCATTGTTTTGTATCTGTGGATAAAATGTGATGGAGAAGATCTATGGATATATTATTTAATAAAATATATGATGGACATTGATCATTTCATACAAAATATTCTTCTTTAAGAAATTTTTTTCTCTTAATCCCCGGGTTGAAGTCTCTTGGAATAAATTAGCTACTTTTGTTTAGAATTTGATATAAATCTCATCCTTCTTTATAGTATATATATTTTTTAATTTAATATACCAGTTTATTATGTCACTCACATATACCAGTTTATAGTCTGTAACTTGACAAGTGAAGGAAGCTTTCACATACAAGCTTTTCATTCTTTTGGAGATGAAATATGATGAGCATATATGGATAAAATATCGTTGGTTTTTATTCGTTCACCAAGAACCACCCAATATTTGGCCAGAGTAAGCATGAA
This sequence comes from Pinus taeda, assembly GCA_000404065.3. Lineage (NCBI taxonomy): Eukaryota > Viridiplantae > Streptophyta > Pinopsida > Pinales > Pinaceae > Pinus > Pinus taeda. The sequence continues at coordinate 7,481 of APFE030650593.1, read as the reverse complement.
ACTTCTGGGACATGCCCCTTTGGGAATCCCTAGGCAGACGAGAGAGTTGCATGCACTAAAAACACTGGGAATTGAACTTGGGCCAAATAAGATAAAAGCTCGCATTTCTTTACCATTGAACCACAACCCAACTAACGGATAAATGTGAAAAGTTATAATGCTTGCCATGTTGAATGGTCTATAGGGGAAGAAAAACATATAGGATCACCATTAATTGTTATATGATTGATCCCACTAGATTCTGTGGGGTCCAAGGCTGATGTGATTGCTCCCTCCCTTACTAACATTACATGTAGCTTCAATGTCGTGCCTTGTGGGTCTTTTTTGGATTGTTGTTATGGTTTTTATTTATGTGATGTTCATAATATTTGCATGTCTTACTACTATAGTGGAATATCCTTATGCAAATGATTTCATTCTACATTCATACTCTCCTTTCTCCTAAAAAAAAAAAACTAGGTACTCTCCTTTCTCCTAAAAAAAAAAATTAGGAATTGTAACAATGCACCTCAGATGAAGAATTTGCAATAACAAAATATATGTAACAACAATAATGCTTAGAGGTTTGAAATGGCAGACTTACATGTGTGGAGGAATGGGCTTTTGAATGTTGTGAGGTCAAGACTTATGGGCAAAACTGGCATAGTCCAAGACTGTGTTCCTCTTATCACAACCTAATGATGTAAGATTTTGAATATATGTTTTTGGTCTTTCAAAATGAGTTGGTACAGAGATACATACCTGCTTTTATTGGTACAAAACTGTGCTAGATGACTACAGGTCTATAAAGCTCCAACGCTAGATGGTATTGTAAGGATTGCTCGACTCATTCACTTTTACATTTCTCTTGATTTTCTGGAAAGATCAAGACTACACAAAAATTAATTGAACAAACAAAAGCAAGCATGTTTTAGAGTTGTGAAACTTTTTATTTGAAAATCCTCCAAGGCTTTACCTGAAGCTCTCAATAGAGTGACAAGTGTTGTATAAAAGATAAAGAAAAAAATTGGTATTTGAAATTGTTTTTAATGAGTTTTTAAAATTAAATTAAAAAATATATACACAATTTTAATTAAGAAAATGTATATAGAGAAAATTTTGTATATATCTTTAAGTTAGATTATAAGAAATTCTAAATATGAATCAAGGATCCATACCTACATTCACCAACCATATATTTCAACATTGCTAGGCTAGTCAGTTCCTTAGAAGGGTACTATAAACCAGAACAAAAGTCCTTTAGATGAAACTAAAGCTCTTTAGATAATAGAAGCATTTGTAGTAGGTATATTCCTATGCTTAATTCAACCCTCTATTGATAGGTGGTTTTGTTTAACCACCTGTTTCCAAATGCCTGTACAACTAATCAACCTCCATATTCTCCATATTCTCCTTGCAGGTAGGGCCTTTCCAAAGTGACGTTACTAGATTATTATCTATGTGATATTATCAAACTAAGGTAAACCAAACAATGGTTAAATAACATAAGTGTAAGCAATTCAATGCACAAGAATTAAAGCGAAGAGAAAGATTGAAATAATGTTAAAGGATTTGTTGATAATGTTCAATGACACACACCTTTACACATTTAGAGCTACAAAAAGGATATACAATAGGTAGAATTTGTGAATATACAATAGGTAGAATTTGTGAATATACAATAGGTAGAAGTTGTGATCCAACAGTACAATGTACACTGGAGGAGTAGATAGAATCACTCTCTACGTTGATTGTTAAGTTTAAGGTTAAGTCAATTGGAAATTTTGAAGTTTGTGAAGGAAATCTCGAAAGCCAAAACAAGTTGTTGTCACTCTGGTTTGTTGGTTATTCTCAAAGCCTCTTAAAGAGAATTGTAGACCAAAAAACAAGTGGTAGTCGATGATATCACTTTAACATCTTAGTTATTTGAATTGATACATTTGTATGAAAGTTCATTAAAGAGAAAATAATAATAGGAAATTAGTAGGAGTATTCATGGGAGAGGATGTATAGGGTATAAAAAGGATGGTATCAGGTGAAGGAAAAACACATTGATGGGTTGCAAGTACAGTGTTGAAACTGCTAAGCATTCCCTCAATTGACATATTGCAACTCAAATCAATAGGATAGCGAAAGAGGTGTTCACTTTACTTTTAACACCATGATATTTCTCTCACTCAAATTGTAACATATCACATCTGTCTTCATCTATGCTCTTTCTCCATATGCTTTTGCCTTACGACATTTCCTTTGCAACATATAGCGTAATTGTTAATTTATTCTTCTCTCCACTAAATTTAGGTAAATTTGATTGAATGAAATCATATATTACCCTGGATTCAAAGAAAAATTTCAATTCTGACAAATGATACATTAACCTAAATTTAATGAAAAAGATCCGAACCAGAGAAGATTCAATTTTGATAAATAATATATGAACTTATTAAGTAAAAGCTAAATAAGTAAACCTCATAAGATACAAGTCCACATTCCACTTCAAAAATCCACATCCACAATCTGAAAGACAACCTTTTTATCAATATACATCACAAAAGTTTAAGATCTAACATCCACAATCCACTTAAATGTACCTCCAATTAGATCTATGTTAATTCACAAATTAACTATATTAAAAAATATATTCATTTTTGTTTAATTACATTTATACATATTGGTATATATTCACATGAATACATATCATTTTTAAATATACAACCTATATTTATGTCCCAATGAAAATATTTTCATTGGATGCAAAACATTTTCTAAACATGTATATGTATATATTCACTTTGATATGTAACATCTCTAAATATGTAATGAATATTTGTATGCGGTATTCAACAATATATTTTGTATTTGGCGAGCAGTCTCAGGGCTGAGCTTTTTCAGCATCTGCTGTAACCAGCAGGGGCACCGTATCCGGCCTTAACAGAGACATATCAAATGCCAGCAATGCACTCCGTGGGCGGCTCTGGATACCTGGACCTGTCTCTACAATAATCATAAATCATGTGATTCATCTTCACCCACTCGTACAGCCTCACTTGATTAGGGCTCAGGTTACTGTAACTCAACCCTTCCCACCAATTTTTGGTATTAGACGCGCAGCTCGTGTTGCCCGGGAACTCACAGGAATCGATCTCAAAATCCCTGTACGCGGCCACGAATGGGGCCTTTCTCCAGTCGATCTTCTCAATCCCTCCCCTCGTCGCCCAGTTATCGGCTTGCCAAAGTGTAGAGAAGATCGCCATCATCTGATTCCTCGGGAATGGTACGCCTCTGGCTTTGTTGTTCTTGTAAACCCTAATGGGGATTTCGTCCACAGAAAACCTGCATTATCACGCTTGTTGATGAATCTCAGTTCAAAACTAAACGCTGTGTAACATTCTGATTAACAAAATTAACTGGTTTAGATCGCCAAATGGATTTTAACACTTACAGAATATGATAATGGTTCCAGAGGATGGAATAATTGTGAAATTCCAGCGAAGGGTCGAACCAGAGATTCACTCTCTGCTCTCGGCCACCCTTCCCAAGAGTATAGACATTTGTTTGAACGGTATAAGGCTGGCCTGATCTGTTCCCCAGAAACTCGAAATCCAATTCATCTCGCACTTCCTCCTTGTCTGAGCTCATCTGCATATATATTCGAATTAACCCAGTAATCAATAATCACATATGCAGAGCACCAGTCATCACTTCTTAAAGGAGAGGAAGAATGGAAGAGGAGATAAATATCTGTGATGGCTTTTATTGTGCCACATATCACTACAGTATTCATGTTTCATTTGAAATTTTAATCACGCTATGCAGATCACACAACCCATTTTATTGTACAATATATCACTGCAGCAATCATGTTTCATTTAAAATGTTAATCATACTATGCAGATCTCACCACCCAAATTGCCACGGTGAATCATGCTATGCAGACCACATAACCTAAATTGTTAGGGCTAAATTTGTGTTGATTGCAGAATATTCCTGAAATCTGGCGATAAGGAGGGATGTCAAACAATTCCTCTCTCCCAGGGATGCCAAACAATTTCTCTCTCCGAAGAGATTATTTTTACATATTTTGAAATCGACATAAAAATGTTCAATAGTTCAGGGTGATTCAGGGAAATTTGACTTGACATTTGACAGATGGTTTGGAATTTGACACTTAGTTTCGGTTTCTAATAAAAGGCTCAATAGTTCAGAGTGATTCAGGTAAATTTGACTTGACATTGGACAGATGGTTTGGAATTTGACACTTAGTTTCGGTTTCTAACTTAAAGTTTATAAGAACCCATAGTTTTGGGCAGTATCCATCTTTAATTAATGTAGCCAAAAGACTCCAGGTAAATTTGTCCAGGTGTCCAGTGGAAAAGACTCCAGATAAATTTGTCTCTTTTGTCCATCTTATTTTTAATTAATGTGGGAAAGACTCCAGCTAAATTTAAATTTATTTGTACTTCCAGTGGTAAAGACTCCAGCTAAATTTGTGCAGTTGTCCCATGAGGAAGACTCCAGCTAAATTTGTGTAGTTGTCCAATGAGAAAGACTCCAGCTAAATTTGTCCCCGTGTCCAGTAAGAAGATTCAGCAACCATGTCTGGGATACTACCACTTCTCGGTGATTCGTGACCGCTTCTATCGGAACTCCTCCTTGATCCGAACTCTTCCTTGATCCTAACACATATCAACTAGTATCATGGACAATTACCATGGGTTATCCCTACTATGAGTTGGGTTGCGAACAACTCACTTAAATCTTACCTTTTTATTTCTTTGATTTGGTCTAACACCTAACACAAATTTTGGTTTCAGATTGAACACAAATCTTGTTTCAGATTGAAATGTTCAATAAATGAGATCATGAATACTCACATGAAAAGCAGTGACCTTGTTTCAGATTGAAGTGTTCAACGACAGAGATCACGAATACTCACATAAAAATAGACAAATCTGGTTTCAGATGTAAATGTTCAATAACAATGAATACTCACATGAAAAGCCGTGACCTTGTTTCAGATTGAAATCTTCAACAACAGAGACCATGAATACTCACATTAAAAACAGTGACATGTTGCAGACTGAAATGTTCAGTAACAGCGATCATGAATACTCACTTGGCTCTTTCCAGAATATAATATTCCTTATGGAACGATGATGAAGTAAAAATAATTTATACTTTATTTTTCTTTAGTTTGGTCTCGCACCTGACACAAATCTCTTATTTCAAATTGAATGTGTTAATATTATATCAGATTGAAATGTTTAGTAACAGAGATGATTAATACTCGTATAAAAAACAGTGACCTTGTTATCGATTGAGATGTTCAATAACAGAGATCATGAATACTCACATAAAAAGCAGCGACTGTCCCAGCAGAATCCCCTGCCACAAGTTTGATTTTCATGCTTACAAGACCGAACATGTACTCATGCTTCGATACAAATCCTGCACCTGCCCAACAAAATGAAAATCACACAGAGGACTTGCTGCATGATATTCTCCAAACAAATTCCACTAAAAACAACTTTCATCGCCTATAACGATCAGAAACAGGACTCAGAACAAGACCCACCTGAATTTTTATCCAAGATGAGCTCTATTGACTTGTCCGCCATTATCTTCACATGGTTAGCTGCTGATGTGACCTTAAAATCCTCAGAAAACAATGCCGGGTGTGCAGCCACAAAGGTTAAGCCAATAGCGAATGTAATAACGAAATCCATTATCCTGCACCAGTTCATTGGCCTCTCCATTGTCTTATCCAGAACGATGGAGGGGAAAAGGCACACGAAATGTTCCATGAATCTAGAGCATTTAGAGAGAAAAATTTTATGGGCAAACTCAGCTTTTATAAGAGAGCCGAGACCAGGTCATGGATATTCCCAATATGCTAAGAAAAGCCATGCCCTTATCCAGTCGTTATGCATCGAGCACACCTGCTGAAAGGCATCGACTTGCGGAAGACATTATTGGACACGAGGAAGCCAATCCAGGCGATGTTTACTGGACACAACAAGATCATTGTTCCTGTTGTCCACCTCACCCTTACAGGTTTTGGACATTTGTGCTCTTCTGGGCTGATCAACCTGTCCATGATTGTAAGGAAAACTCTCTGTGCTCTCCACTTTGCTTCCCTACTTTATAAAATTTGGACACAACCTTTTAAGCCCTTCGGCCCTCTAGATCAAATACCTTGAAGCTTTGGTAAACCTTTCTCTGCCTAAGAAAATATATCAACAAATAAGCAGACCAGATGGGCAACCCTAGAAAAGTGGCCAGAGCATTAAATGTTCACAGAATACATGAACAATTTTGCGAGACATCAGCAACTAATATTTATTTACTGTGCTATTGATCCATTAATGTGCGGGGTTGTATATGTCTATCATTGGATTTAAGTAAGTACATTATTTAGCGGTGGGCATATGCAACCCCATGCATTAATGGGTCAATAGCACCGTAAATATTGGTTGCCTAAGAACTTGCAGACATGAACCATTAAATGGGTGCATTCTAGTAGGTTGAAATGGCAGGTGGTCGTCAACACATGCGATATTCAAATATGGAATGCCATACCACCGTTATGAGACACTACTTCACATATCTTATCGGCAACTGGCTGCCAAGCACACAATCTCTTGTGAGCAAAGGGGCATGAAAAAATTAAAGACTGGAGTAGTCTTTAAGGTGCTACTTTTTGGAGTTTCTCACGGATTTCTAGCCAGAATCCAATGAAAAAATGTGTGGCAAAATTTTAATGTGTGTTATTTAAACTAGTTTTTTGACTGCATATGTGGATTCAACACCCTCAAAAATCCCTAAGGCACTTCAATTGTGAAGAGTTCACCCATCAAACTTGTGATTTCAATGAATTTCTGCCAACAAATTAGATTGGAAAATAAACTGGAAAACTTTCCAAAAAATCGCACTTAAACACTACTCCGTAAAGACGCCTTAGAACATGCCCTATTCTCTCGTTGTCATCACAGTAAAAGTTCACTCACAACACATAATTTTGTTGTGACGAAATCATGGTGGGCTCTCTTCGGAAGTTGAAGTGGATATGGAGACTAAATTTTGGGAAAAAATATAAGAAAGACCAATCAACAAAGTTTGGAAGTAGTGCAGTTTTATAAATTAAATGAATTTTGAATGTAAAATAAATATAGAAATTCACTTGTTATTAATCATAAAAAGAATTAACAAGAAAACATATAATAATATTTTTAACTATGGAGATTTATCGTGGCTTTATTACGTAAATTATGAACTTCTAAATAGTTTTTGTTACTTAAGCAATGCGTAGGTCAAGCACAAAATTTGATGAACACTCGACAAAGCTTGCCAATGTGATGGGATGCTCATATAGTAATGCTAGGTTGAGCACAAAATTTGATGAACACTAGACAAAAGCTTGCCAATGTGATGGGATGCTCACATATTAATGTTGGGGGAAAATCTTTGTTTAGAAATTTTGGATGTTTAATTTAGGAGGAGTT
>APFE030650584.1:0-7500 GCA_000404065.3 Pinus taeda | reverse complement strand
CCTCACAAATTAGGTGTAAAAAATCCTCCCCTTATCCGAAGGGGTGTATGTGAGTCCAAGAAGAGAGCTAAATGCAAAAATGCGTGGCATCCAATGATTGGATTTGCTCTCTATAATGGTGGTTTAAGCAAGAACAAAAACCAAATGAGGTAGAAGAACTTGAGGTTTCCATCGATGGTGTAACACCCTCCTCCCACATCTACCCAAGTAACCATGCCAATTGGGTAAACATGCGATGAGAGGCTACTATGACTAGATTCACCCTCCTATGTGACCTTAAGGAAGTGGAATCGATGGAACACATCAACAACAAAACCCTCAGGAGACATGTTAGCCACTCAAAAATCCTGTCCCTGGGTCCCAGTGATGTTATGGAAATATTAGGCCTCAGTCGCTCCCATGCTATAGGCAAGAGAGCATCCAAAAACCCAAATTCGCTCTCATACGCTTGCCTGCTAGCGACTAGAGACTAAATTTGTTAGTGCTATGCTATTGACCTCGAGATTTGAGCCACTTTTTCAGGCCGAAACCCAGGTCACTGCCCAGAATGCAATGATAACTCAGGAACAATGAAAGAACATGGAAATAATGATGCAAAAGAAATAAGTTGAACAAGACCTTAATTGGATCCCTACTAGCCATGAGAGGCATTTCATCAAACATATCATCAACATGTAACCTACAGGTGTAAACAACATATTAATTAAGTGTAGATATTTCATACTTATCTGAGAATCACTATGAACCTTTATTCCCTCATGTTATTTGATGCATTATCATCTATTTGGCCATAGATACATGATCCATTCATTTATAAGTAAAAACATGTCGAGATCCGTACATAATTGTTGTCATAAAACACACATATAATGTAACACTCCCTCCCAGATCTACCCAAAGTAACCATGCCAACTGGGGTAAACATGAGACAAGAGGCTACTATGATGGGATTTAACCTCCTATGTGTCCTTAAGGAAGTGGAATCAACGAAACATCACACACAGTCATCCAACAACATCAATAGACCCTTTAGGAGACAAGTCAACCACTTAGACAACCTGTCCTTGAGTTCCACTATTGTTTGAGAAAATTAAGGCAGAGTAATGCTCCCCAGACACTATAGAGGTGAGTTATAACTCTCCTTAGACACTACCCAGGAAAGTTATAATGCTCCCCAAACATTGCCCAGGCAAGTTATAATGCTCCCCAGACACTGCCCATGCGATTTAGTCTCTAGGATAACACTCTATAGGTTAGCAATCTTGGAAATTGAGCCATTTTTCTAGCCCAGACTTCCTAGACTCTACCTAGAACTTGTTGTAACCTTCAGGAATCATTAAATACATGATAACAATGCTAATGAATCAAAATCAACCTTAGGATTAGGCCTGAGCATCCCTGACTGGGACTGACATTCTGTCAAACACTTGGCATCAATACAACTTACAGGTCTATGATACAAGACAGAGCATAAATGAATGAAATAACTTATGAAACATAACTAGAAGGATCACCTCCTTCTCCAATGAAATATTATATCATCAACGAGGTTTTGCATCCATTCATTTAATAGTTACAAGTAAATACATAAATAACCATGACATGAACTAATCGTTTAACCATGCTTATAACTAGCATAAAACCATATAGATATCAGAGACATGACAACCATTAAATCCACATATAAATAAATGCAAAAGTACATGAACTTAGCTTTTATTAGTCATAGGAAAATCCGACCAGGTTTGAAACTTCCACGTACCACCCAACCATAGACATGGCTACACCAAATCTCTCTTTCAACCAGTCAATCCCATGCCATATTCTAAGCATGAATGTGGGATCTCATAGAACAACCAAGGGAATCCAGAGGTTAAACCACCCCCACCCTCATCAAATCGTAATCACACCAGAATTGGTGCTCTGATCACAACCGAACCGAACTTGGAATGCCATCTGGAATCCATCATTATCCTTGAGGAATTTCCGTCTCCTTGTCTCTCAGGCTTTACTGCAATCCAAACCAGATCACTAGGCCCTAAAGCGAGACTAGTCTCTTAGGATTTACCGCAATCCATATGCGGATCACTAGGCCCTAAACCAAGACTTCTCCCTCAGGCTTTACCATGTATCCTGCCAAAACTAGTCAAGGTATTCCTAGGCCTTTGGGAATGGAACTTGAGACCACCTCTGCCCCAGATTCTAAAATCCATCTGACAAACCAAAGATCAAAAACCGAAATAAACATCCCAACACCATGGCATCCAGAAAAAGGCAAGGCTAGGCTGAAATCCAATGTCATAACCCGACAAAACCATGCCACCAAAAACAAGAGAACCATACACCAACATGCAAAGCCATGCATGTCCAAACTAGGTAGGAAATCACATATGCAAAAGGTTACCTGCAAGTATTCCTGCTAAAGTTTCTTAATCCTTCTTTCCTTCTTTTATCCTTTCTTGCTTTTCCTTCCTTGATCCAAAGCTAGAGTGCTCCAGGAAAATTCCAAGTGACCAAGAGTGAGAGAGAGAGAAAACAATGAGAGAGCTCTAAAGCTAAACTAACAAATGTTACACTGACCAAGCCTGCCAACTGATCCTTAGAATCCTTTTTATTAATGAGGCCTCTAATTTCTTCATTTTCCATTATTTTCCTTCAATTTCTCCTCACATGCAACATGTGACCTTTTACCTTCCTTTTCTTCCCTTTTTCCTTTATTTTCATAGATAAATGTGCCAAAAATGCCTTTTTGCCTTTTAATGCCTTTGCCTTAGCCTTTGCCAATTTCCTTAGCCAAGAACATACATCCATCTTTGAATACATGTCCCTTACTCGTGATCTTATTTTGCCTTTATTACATATAATTTTCACCAGGGTTGTTACAGAACCCTCCCCCTTGGTGAACATTATCCTCAGTGTTAAAGCACACCAAGGCCTCGACAAAACTACTAAAAAGGAAGCATACTGCCCATGGAGCTTTATAACTTATCTCATTACATTTTTTTCCCATTGGAAAAATCGTAACTTTTCATTAATTTGAGAAAAATTACATGTTGTAGATGCGTTTGCATATGCTGTAAGTTCTTCTCCAACATGTGGAGAGGTATCAGAGTCCTAACTGGTTCTATACATATCAAAAAATGAATCATCACGCGGGATGTTCCTTTTCTATAGACTATCTGTAGGATGCAGAAAGAAGTAAACATAATTTGCCACGCAGGGCACCGTGTTGTTCTGTTCAAAAAACTATGTACATTTTATCAAAATGCTATAAATATATCATCAAGGGCTATCCGCCCTATGGTAGTGTGTATCAGAATATGGCCTGTGATAGTACTGGAAGAAATCTGTGCCTCGATGCTCCTGTATCAGCCATTCACCTCGGGGAAGTGACATGGCCTCCTTGGAAAGTTGATTAGCGCTGCAGTTGTGTTCCCTGTAGATGTGTTGACAAGTAATGTGAGTGAATTGAGCCTTCAATATATTAATATCATCCAATATATTCAGGAGGGTGTGTGTGTGGCATTCTGTAGTATTATTGAACCAATCAATAATAATCTTTGAGTCTCCAAATATATGAATATGTAAACAATGGTGTCCCAATGCAAAATGTAAGAGATGACGGAGCGAGATGATTTCTGCAAAATTGTTTGTTCCAGGACCCAGGCCCATCTTGACTCTGTAATAATGCTGATCATTTTTGTAAACGAGGAAGCCTCCCCCACATCCTTGCTGCTGAGCCGAGCCATCAAAGAAAGCCCAGGGAGAGCTGTGGTCTATGGGAGGAGGGTCTCTCGGGGCCCTGTTCCTAGGCTGCGGTGGATCGGGTAGCGAGTGATATGCAGTTGTGATGAGGGAGCAGATGTGCGGCCAGTTAGGCAGGATGTCATCAAAGATCATCTGATTGCGGGCTAGTCAAATATACCAGCACGTAATGATGGGTAGGCATTGGAGCCTATGGGCTTTGTGGTGGTTATACCAGGATTCCCACGCATGTGATATGTCGTTGCCCTCCCATTTATCAGAGAAATGTATCGATGCTGCAATGGATTGCCAGATAGCGGATGTAGCCAGACATAAAAGGAAGAGGTGTATGCAAGATTCAGATGATTGTTTAAATAATGTGCACCAGGATGGCCCATGTACAACCCGACGCATTAGATGGTCCCCTGTAGGAATGATTCCCTTGAGTATGCAACAAAAAAAGAGCTTTTGCCTGGGTGGCGTAGTGAGTTTCCAAACTGACTGCCACCAGAATGTGATAGTATCTGGAATTTTGTGTGATATCAAAGCAAGATATCCCATCTTTGGAGTGTATGATCCATTCCCCGAAGGATGCCATATCAGTTCGTCCGTGCCCTGTTTGATTCTGATATGAGCTTCGGATAATGCAGAGGTGTAATCACTCCATGCTGGGTGCCAAGCAGGTGGTAGGTTGATTTGGTGGGCAGATTTCCAGCGCTGAACGAAAATGGTGGAGCTTTGTGGGTCAGCGATATCAGCCAGGACTTTTATCTCACGAGAATGTAGCAGTTCTATGAGTTCATTTGGTAGGATATGGCGTCCACCACATCCCAGCCACAGATCCATACCAATTTGTACGAGTGATCCATCGTTGACCCGCCAAACCAGGTTGTCCCTGATGAGAGGCAGTGAATTTAATAGAGCCTTCCAGACAGGTGATATCCCTGATTTTTTCCAAGTGGGCAGGCGAACCCAGTCCAGTATATTTCTCGGCCAAATATATTTATGATAAGAGATGCTGGTCCATAGGTTGTTGCCAGTGAGGAGAGTCCATCCCATCTTGGCAGCAAGGGCTTGTGAGAAAGAGGGGAGCTCTTTAAGCCCCCATCCTCCCCATTTTTTGGGGATGGCAATCTTCTTCCAACCAACCCATGCAAATATGCGTTTATCCTGGGAACCGTTCCAAAGGTATCTGTTACAGGTCTGTTGAAGACGAGCCAATATGCTTCGAGGAATCCATGTTAATGCCATCCAATACACAGGGGTAGCCTCCAACACGGATTTTACCAAGACAAGCCTGCCTGCTCTGGAGAGATATCGGTGACTTCAAGAATTTAGATGTTTCTCCAATTTAGCCACTAGCCAAATCCAATCTGTGATCCGTGAGCAGACGGGCTTTATCCTAAATCCCAAGTATTTTAGGTCCTGATCAAGGGGGTGGGCGGAGTATGGAAAACATTGTTGTGCGATGTGGGATTCATGGATGGAGGTTCTAGACAGAATGATGGATGATTTGGTGTGATTAGCAAGCATACCAGTGGCGGATGAGAAGAGGCTGATGATGTTGAAAAAAGCCCTAGAATCTCTGATGCTACCATCCAAGAAGATTAACACATTGTCAACAAAGAGTAGGTGAGTGAGGGTGCATTCATCAGTGATCCGAAGGCCAGTTAAGTCCCCATTTCTCTTGGCAGTGTCGATAAGCCGGCTCAATGCGTCCATAATGATCAGGAAAAGGAGGGGGGATAATGGGCACCCCTGACGCAGGCCGCGTTCTGAATGAAAGAACTGTGAAGCTGATCCATTTATTAGGACACTGAAGGATGGGGTGGAAATGCAGGCCATGATGCATGAAATGAAATGTTGTGGGAATCCAAGGTGGATAAGGATCATTTTAAGATAGAGCCAGCTCACGCGATCAAAAGCTTTGGCTAAGTCAATCTTGAGGATAGTAGCCTTCATGTTTTTGGTCCAGATAGAGTGGATAGCCTCCTGTGCAGCACCGACAGCTTCATGGATCTGGCGATGTTCCAGGAAGGCGAATTGTTGAGGAGAGATATGCCGGGAAAGTATAGGATGGATACGATTAGCAATGATTTTTGAGATGATCTTATATAGCACATTGCAGAGGGAGATGGGACGATAGTCATCAAAGGAGGATGGCGAATCCGATTTGGGGATCAAGGCGATGAAGGTAGAGTTGATGGCATTGTACATGGTCCCCGATACGCGGCATTCCTCAATCACCCTCAGAAGATCATTGCTTATGAGATCGTAGAAGGTAATGTAGAATTCAATCGTCCATATGTCTGGCCCTGGGCTCCGGTCTTTCTTGAACCATTTGATAGTACTTTCAAGCTCTTCTGGGGAGACCGGGTCGAAGAGATGCTCTGCCTCATCCTCATTTACAAATCTGGGGAAATGACCCGCAATATTGATGATCTCAGCTATGGACGTCGCCTGAGGCTGTTTATAAAGATTTCTGAAGTGGGAGGATCCCAACTATGCGAGCTTTGGGAAAGTGTCAGCAACCTACCCATCAGGGGTGGGGAGACTCCAAATAGTGTTTTTCACCTTCCTGCCTTTGGCATAGCTATGGAAGAACCTGGTGTTCTCATCGCCGGCTTTTAGCCAAGTAGCCCTGCTTCTTAGCCTGATGGATTCCTCCTGTTCCTTAAGGATTTTTTGTTTTTGAAATTCAAGCTCGACCAGGTGTGCTTTGTCTTCTGCCGAGGTAAAGCCCAATCCTCTCTCATCTGTGAGTGAGAGCATATCAACCTCAATTTGTGCCAGGGCAATATTATCCTGTTTATTTTTTTCTCTGGCCCATTCGATTGTGCTGTGCTTCAGCTGCGATAAGTTCATACAGAAACCTTTTGCCAGTGTGTCCGCTCGATCTATAGGATTCTGTGCCCAGAAATCCTTGACCAGCTTGATGTATGCGGGATCCTGTAACCATCCATGATTGAATTTGAAGGGGGCTTTTGGCTTCTTGTTCGGCCCAGATAGCTCCAGATAGATAGGATAGTGGTCCGAGATACCACCAGATCCCACCCATTGCTTAGATAAATGGATCTATCTAAACATCGCGCCCTTCATGATGAATCTATCCAATCTACAGGCCAGTGCCGCCTCCCCTATGCGTCTGTTCCTCCAGGTGGGGAGGATTTTGTTCATTGGGACATCCATAAGGTCATGACGCGCCAGAAGATCTGTCATGTACCCTGTGATAGGGTCTATCTGTGTAGATGAACCCCAGGATTCACAATATCCCAGAGAAAAATTTAGGTCTCCTCCAATAATAATATTCTCAGCCAATAGAATATGAAGGCTTAGGAGACGATTCCAGAATGATTCCCTCTGCTGGCAAGGACCATATATATTGATAACCCGAAGGTTAGTGCCCAGGTCTGCCGAAAAGGGATCAAAACCCAGGAAACCCTGACCCCCCAAGTCCTAAGAGCCTTGATAGTGGCTGGGTTATATCCAATGGCAAGACCCCCTGAACGACCAGATGAGTCCAAAGCCGTGAAGAGCCAACCCGGTGCAATGGCGGATAATGCAGATGTGATAGAGTCCGCAGGTCCAAGGGTTCCTGGAGAAGGATAATGTCGATAGGTTGGGAAGTTATCAACCTCTTGAGGGCTAGTTTCTTAGAGGCACTAGCTAAGCCTCTGCAGTTGAAGGACAAGCACTTCATGGGGGAAGATTGCCAGGGGGATGCATAGCTCTAAGAACCCCGTCAATAGTGGATTG
>APFE030650576.1:0-69172 GCA_000404065.3 Pinus taeda | reverse complement strand
TTTTTTAATCTTTTTACTTTTTTACTCCAAAAATGGTGAATCATCCCCCATGGTTGACATCATCATCTTGAATCCTATAGGTTCTTATAAAGTTTATTTTGGTTGTACATTTTTTTTAGGAGACCCATTTTAGACCTCAAAATTCTCCTAATGGGATCAAATCGATCAATCATCGAGAACAGACAATATTTTTTGTTGTTGTGAGATTAAGGTTGAAACAACTTGACTGAAGAGTTGAAAGTTGAAATAGTGAAATGTAGACTTTAAACCTAAACCCTCCAAGCTGCCTCATTCATTGACTCATTCGACTCTCGAGCCATTTTGAGGAGTCATCGACATGCATGTTGGAATCGTAAGAGCCATTTGTTGGTAAGAGTTGTATGTTGGAGCTACCACGGTCAAACTTCAAACTCAAAGCCATCCATTCAGTGAGTCGGAGTCAAGCTGCCAAAGGTGACAATTAAGCCACAACTCTAAACAGTTCCACCGTTCTAACTTCCAGGCAAGAAAAAGACGTAAGACTCAAGAGTCAAGAGTCGATGACTATTCCAAAATTCCATCATTCATAACTTCATACATTACAAAATCCATTGTAAAAATTGATGAACACTTTCAGTCTTTCATAGTTTCATAATGCTCTTTTTTATATAGTCAATAAAGGGATTCCCATATGACCACCTCAAATTCTTCCAAAAGGATCCTACATCTAAGCTAATTTTGCAATAAATGGTTTCAATTATGATTTTTTAGAGTGTTTTGAAAGCTTCTTTGTCCATTGCATGAAGCTCAAAAAACAGGGTCCTATTTGTGGAAAGGGTTCGGTCAATTTATTAGGTATCCAAGCAATGTTTACATAATACAAACCCCAGCTTCCTTATTAGTCGTATGTTATGTCGTTAGAGGACCATTAAAATCCCATTAAAGAGAAAAGAGTGCTTCCACGGTTTTGTTTTCTTAAATTATTATAGCCTTATAGGTAGTACTTGGTCAAGCAAACTTGTTTGTGTCATGTGATAGAGGAGAAATTGTACTTCTCTGTCAGAAAGTATAAACAAATATTTATTATTTCACTAAAAGGAATCAAGGTAGAGTTTAACAGGTGCCAACAAATGTAAAAGAGTTATTTTGGCTTGATAGAATAAATATGGAACATCTTAGTTGCAATTCATATTAGGCAGCCAATCTATGTATTTTAGTATAATTAAGCATATTATTACTAATTAGTCAATTAGTATATTCTACTAAATACAAGTTGAAATGTCGTCCCCAATTCATACAATGGAAATGCCTAATTCATACAATTGATTCCCTGATGTATGATTGTTCCCTAATTCATATAATGGATTCCGCAATTCATACATTATAAATGACAAAAACAAGATATGGAGATCCACAAAACAAGCATCGGAAATAGCTTATAAAAACCCTTCCATCATTTTAACTTCCATTGGAGATAATTAAAAAAAACGTTCACTAGAATATCACCAAAGTTTTTTAAAAATTATTTGATTTTGAATTTGTAATTGTCAATTTTATTTTGCAAATTCATTTACATCATCATCATGGCAACTTCAAGTTCAGCCATTCATGAAGGAAGAGGGACATGAAATTGGATGTCTCTAAAGTTCATCCAAATTCACCACATTGGAAATATGTGATTGTTGTAGGGAAGATCCAAGGAGGGGGAGCATTGGCATGGGTTTGTAGTAAGTGTCAAAAAGAGTTTAAGGGATCATACACTTGAGTTAAAGCGCATTTACTTGGGTTAAGAGACAATGGGATTCAAATATGCACTAGCCCACCTAAAGAGAATGGGACAGAGGAAAAAGTTTTAAGCAAAGAAAAACTTGTAAAATATTGGAGAGATCAAGATGAGGCAGATGTTAAATAAAATGAGGCAAATCTCGTCTCTCAATTCAAACAACCAACAAGGTTGGGATCATCTTCTTCAAAGCCTCCAATTCCCTCTTATGGAATTGGCAACCCTGGTTCAAAGCAGTCTAATTTGGAGCCGCTTGAAAAGAGTTTTAATAATGATGCTCGAGAGACAAAAAATGTAGTTATAGATCAATGCATTTATGCAAATGGCCTTCCCTTTAACCTTGTGTGATCTCCTTATTGGGCAAAGATGATCAAAGCAGTGAATGAAGCCCCAAAAGGGTACAAGAGCCCTGGATATGAGAAGGTTTGTGCTACAATGTTGAGTGGTTCGAAGTTAGATTTGGAGGATAAACTAAGCCCCATTCGTAATTCATGGCACATTTTAGGGGTGTCCATCATTTCAATTGGATGGAAAGATCAAAGGAATAGGCCTTTGATCAATGTGATTTCTCAGAGCCCAAAGGGGGAATGCTTTTGAAGGCAGTGGATTGTGAGGGGCAGTTGAAAGATTCTCAATTCGTTGTTGGCATCTTGATTGAAGCAATTGAAATGGCGGGGCTAGAAAATGTTGTCCATGTAATAACTAACAATGCAACAGTGTGTAGAGTAGCAGGACTAATTATTGAAGGCAAATATCAATGCATCTTCTGGACCTATTGTGTTGTACATTTAGTGAACCTCATGTTGAGCAAGATGGGGAAGCAAATTGAGTGGATTCAAGTTATTTTTGAAGAGATAAAAGAAATTCAAGCCTTCATCACAAACCACCACATGTCCCAAGGCATCTCCCGGGAATTTGCGAAGTTGGAGCTCCTTAAGATACCTAAACTTTAAAGTCTATTTTATAAATTGTAATTTCTAACTCTAAATTCAAATATGTAATTTGTGTGAAATTTTCTAAACTGAAATTCTACTACAGCAACTCATTTATTTCACCTACTTACTTTCACAATAAGTTATTTATGAAATCCCTTCAGCAAATATTAAAATAAATTCTACTACAGTTATCACACAATTACCCAGAGAAAAATACATGCACAAGAACCAATCACATCAACACAGTTGTTTTTGGACAACTGTCCTTGGGAAAACCCAATGTGGGAAAATCGATGTAGCAAATGAGGGCTTTATTAATATTCAGCAGAAATTGCTTTTACAAGGGAAGATTTTACAGAGAAACTGAAAGAAAACACCTGAGACTTTCCCTTTGAGACTCTCTGACACTTTGGAGACCCTGCTCCCACTCCTGCGTCACCTCTGCGTCACTCAGCGTGGCTCTAAGTGGCTCTGTGTCCCTCTGTGTTAGCCTGCATGAGGGTTGTGTCTCTTCTGTGAATGTGTCTCTCTCTACGTTGTCTCCCACTGTCCCCACATCACCTCCTCCTTAGTCACTACCTGTTGATGATGCCCTCCTCTTCATCCACCCTACAACTCTCCCTCTAAAATCGATCTCCTTCACTTGGAAATTGATTTTCCTAGAGACTAAGTATATGCCAATGTATTCCCAAATGATCCTCAAGTCTTCTCTTATACTTTTCCTGTTGATGAACCAATGGTTGAGATTAAGTCCCTAATCAACAACTAAGATTAAAACAGACTTGATCCTTGTATCTTAGAAGCTTCTCCCCCTTATCGTTATTAATACCCATTAATATTTTTATTTTCCTAAGTTTAGACTTAGGAACCCATTAAAAATATTAATTATTTTAATAACTCTGGGTGGAATTTCTCAAAACGATTTCTGGGTCTTGGAGATCTCATGTGCCTTAGCCTCTCCTCCAAATTTCAAGGCTAGAGCACATTTGATGCTACCAAAAATCAAAACTCCCTCTTAGCGAGGAATGTGCTCTAGCAATGCTTCACTATAGAAACATCACACTGACCTTCCGCATCGGTACCTGTGTTGATGCTTGGCCTGCTGCCTCACATCCCCTGCACTGCTACTTCCTGTACTGCTACCCATGACACTACCACTGCCACTGTTGCACTTGTACTGCAGCTCCCTCTCAACATGCTGCATCATGTTGCCCATAGCACTACCACTGCTAACTTTTGCACTACAACTCCTGACACTTATCCATTTCTACTACTAAAATGGATTCTTTACCATCCCCAACTTCTCCCTAAAATAAGCAGACTTTGTTCTTCCTAGAGCCTTGGTGAGGACGTTTGTCACCTGTTCTCCTGTAGGGGTGTACCTCAATTGTACTGCCCCTTGTTGGACATAGTCTCTGATAAAGAGACACATGATATCAATGTGCTTCGACTGATCATGAAATACTGGATTCTCAAAGAGCTTGATGAAACTTTGATTATCACACATGACCCTGGTGGCTTCCATCCTTCTCCTGAATAGATTCAGAAGCAATTTCCTAAGCCATATGCTTCGCATGAAGTTGTGCTAGCTGCCATATATTTTGCTTCAGCTGAGGTCAGAGCCATGGATTTTTGTTTCCTACTACACTAGGAGGTCATTCCTGATCCAATGTTGAAACAGTACCCAATTGTACTTTTCCAATCTACTGAACTTCCAGCCCAAGCTGCGTCAGTGAACCCACTCAGCCTGATGTCATTGCCTCTGGTGTACAATAGTCCATGCTCGATCATTCCTTGTATATACCTGAGAACATGTTTGGTTGCTACCTAGTGCGCCCTCTTAGATTCCACCATGAACTGACTGAGGGTGTTGACAACGTAACAAATGTCTGGCCTAGTATTGACCAGATACATCAAGGACCCTATAAGTTGCCAGTGCACGGTGGGATCAACGTCTTTATTTTCTGATGCATCAATCTTCTTCCAATTGGTGATCATTGGAGTAACCATAGGTCTACGATCCTACATCCTGAATCTCCTCAATATTTTTGTAGCATATCTCCCTTGTCCAAGGAAGATCTCACCCTTCTACTGCCAAACTTCCAACCCCAGGAAATAATGCATCTGTCCCAAATCCTTCATGTCAAATTCTGAGGTAGGTTCTTCTTGCAGTCTTTGATGAGCATGGGTGACCCTGTCACGAAGAGACCATCCACATATAATACTAGGATTAGAGGCTCATTCTCTATGACTAGATAGTAGATATTAGGGTCTGCATCACTCTTGAGGAACCCCATCTTGTTAAAATTGGAGATTAGAGCCAAACTCCATGTGGGTCACCTTATTTATGGAAACTGATATTTTTCTTGGATTCCTCTCTCTGAGATGTGTAATATTGATCTAAATATCATCCAATTCCGACATGTATTTATGAAGATATGAATTATTTATATTATTGACAATTTGTCAAGGTCGGCCAGCAAGAATGTTACCCCCGGCTCAACATCAACATTTCATTTAAATAGAGGATACCTCAAGTCATTTGAGACACACATCATTTATGATCTCCCTCTCTCCACTCGTTTGGGTTTGTCCTCTCACAAGGAGGACGTAGTGGAAAGGAAGGTCACCTAGCTACAGTCAAGAAGATATCTAGTCACAGTTGAAGGGAGAGCCCTAGCCATAGTCATGAAGGGAGATCTAGCCGCAGCCTAGGAGCCCTAATCTGCAGCAAGGAGGAGGCCTAATCCACAGCAAAGAAAGGCCTGATCAGCAGCAAAGTGCAAGCCCTAGCCGCGGCAAGGGGAGGTTAAGGGACAACGTCGAAGAAGATCTGCTTCAGGAAAGCATAGAAAAGTCCATTTGGAGGTTGAGTGATCGACAGGAGTCAAGATTGGGTTGAGGGACTATTTTGTGGACAAACCAGGTCCGAAGTTAGTTATTTTTATGGCCGAGTTTGTTGGGTAGTATGCCAAGTTTAGGAGAGGGCAAGATATTGCTATTTGGGGTGACAGTTTGGGCTTGCTGGAGGAGACTGCAATTACAGCTAGTTTCTTTGCTAGGTTGCAAGCCATAGCAAGCAACTAAGGTTGTTCTAAGGTAGCATTGAGGTGTACAATGCTTGCAAGAGGCAGCGTGGCATAAGGGGAGACTCTCCTAGGTGGACCGCACTCTAGAAGGGCTTAGTTTACTGACATCATGGAGGGTTAAGGGCTGCATATTGTGCCATAACCAGAATTGTGAGAGCAGCAAGCAAACAATGGAGGACAGCGGCATTTTGTGGAGTGTTGGGTCAAAGTGTTAACCAGATTGAATCGTGATTGCAGCAGCCTCTTGTTTCCATGTGGAGGATCTTCCGAGGAGTTGAAGGATCTTCCTAGGAGCAAAACCAACAATGTATTTTTTGGATGCATTGAGCTTACTATTGAAGGTTGATGTTGGCTGGGTTTGACCAAGCCACTTAGAGGAATATTTCTATCATGTTTGACCAGCATTGAATTCCCTGGTCAAGGCCTTATTGTTGTTGTCATAAAATATCAGTTTTGCATATTTGTACTATCTCTCTCTCTGTTGAACTATTGAAGAATATAAGAAGAATTGATCAAGGGTTTCGCCACATTAGGGTTTGTCCCTAGCTGGTGCCACATCTTGTGTCTTCTTGTCTTGGATTTTCTTCTACTGTTTATGTTTATGTTCTATCTGCATTTTACTATCATGTTGATGTGATTGCTAAGGCTAATAAGAAAATTGAAGTAAATCGTTCTTAAGCATAGAACATACCAAAATTTAACATGGTATCATAGCTGAGGTGAAGACAAAGCCCAAGCAAGAGTGAAAAAGAAATCATTGAAGACAGTTAGACAAGGACAAAAGGCTCAATGGGTTCCTCATCCCACTTCCCGGCTAAAGACAAGCTCTATGAAAAGTCTGACTATCACGGATGGAAGATGTCTCTTGATCTAACATTGGAAGAACAAGAAGTGTTGGATTATGTCAAGGGTAAAATCCCTAAGCCTCCTTCAAATGCACTGGCGGCGACAAAGAGAAAGTACAACAAGGCTGAAGTCAAAGCGAAGAATATTATCATAGATTCCATTGACAAGTGTCTGGTGGCCTACATCTCCGATTTGAACACCTCCAAGGAGATCTACGACAGATTGGTAAGCATGTTCAAGGTTAGTGATGCAAATCAAACTTTATTTCTCAAAAATAAGCTGAAGGGTATTAAAAAGGGTAAAGACAAGGATATTCAATCCTACTTCTTAAGAATCACCGAGATCAAGAATGATCTTCTTGCGATTGGAGAAATCATATATCATAGGGAACTTACTATCACTACCCTTAGAGGGCTCCCACCTAAGTGGTATATATTTAGAACCACTATTCTCAATAATGATCGAATTCCAGGGTTTGAATAATTGATGTCGAGATGCATTCAAGAAGAAACAAGAATGGTGGAGCAAGAAATGCCTTTTGATAAAGGCAACCCTACTGCATTCTCCGCTCATGCCAAAAGGAGAAACAATGCAGGGTCTAAAGGTCATTTCCATGGAAATCCTAGATCTAAGGGAGAAAGGAAAGGCAGGTGCTTTGCTTGCAATAAGTTTGGTTACTATGCAAGGGAGTGTCCAAACATAAGAGACACATCACATGATGATGATCACAATCATTCCAGGGGAAACTTCAACAACAACGATCGAAGGAATGACAAGTACAATGGCAAAGGAAAAAGGAATGTGGGACATCAAGGAAATGGTCGACCCTCCAAGAAAGCAAGGAACTCCAGGTATGAAGAACTAAATGTTGTTAACAATAAGCAAAAGGAGTATTATCTTATATCAGCCCTCTCCACTACCTCTCCTTTAGACACTTTGGGGGAATTGGGTTATTGATAGTGGTGCTTCAAGGCACTTCATCGAATACAAGGAGGCTCTCTCTAATCTGATAGAGAAGGAAACAAACTTGGAGATTATTCTTGGAGACAATGCCACCTATCCCGTAAAGGGTGTAGGGAATGTTACTCTTCAATTGAATCAGGGTAACATGATTCATTTACAAGAAGTTCTATATGTACTTGATCTCAAGAAGAACCTGGTGTCCATTTCGGCAATGGAAGAAAAATGTTAGAAGATGGCATTCATCAATGGAAAGGTACGTGTTTGGAAAAGAAATTTTAAAAATGTTTTTACTCTTGGGTTCAGGGTTGGCATTTTGTATCAAGTTGCAGGAAGTCCATTAGGGGCCATGTCTTGCGACACATCTCTACAATCTAAACTACGGCACCAGAGGTTTGCCCATCTTCATTGTAAGGCCCTATCTGATGTGAGACAGATGATAACAAGGATGCCTGAATTCAAAGAAGAGCATGAAGGTATATGTTCAAGATGTACTGAAGGAAAACTTACGAGGGGACCATTCCCCTCAAGTAGCAAGACCACATATGTGGATCAACCAAAGGGGTTTGAGGTTCATGACCAAGAATCTCATATATGCAGGTTGAAGAAATCTCTCTATGGATTGAAGCCAGCTCCCTGAGCTTGGTATGAGAGGATCGATAACTATTTGATGAAGTTGAGATTCACTAGGAGTGAAGCCGATCCAAACCTTTACCTTAAGGTTCAGGATGATAAACCTCTCATACTGGTACTTTATATGGATGACCTCTTTCTGACCAATGCAGACCCTCTCATTCACAAACGTAAGAGGGAGATGGATTCCAAATTTGAGATGAAGGATCCATGACTGATGCACTACTTCCTAGGGTTAGAGGTCTGCCAAAATCCAAGAGAAATTTTCCTATCTCAAGGAAAATATGTTGTGAAGATATTAGAAAGATTTGGGATGGTGGACTGCAAGCCTGTGACTACCTCAATGGAGCTTAACTTTAAGAAGTTATGTGGTAGTGTTGTCGGACCTAAATTGGGCAATGCTTCTTAGTATCGTCAACTAATAGGAGCACTGATGTTCTTGGTGAACTCCTGTCCGGATATATGTTTTGCAGTTAACACGTTGAGCCAATATATGGTTGAACGTCATCACAAACATTGGATTGGTGCCAAGAAGCTTCTAAGATTTCTTCAGGGCACAATCACTCATGGACTGAGATACACTTTCGAAGATGTGAGCCTGGATGGCTATTCTGATGCTGATTGGGCAGGCAGTATGGTGGATCGCAAGAGCACTTTTGGGTGTTGTTTCTTTTTGGGTTCTGCATCGATATCCTGGATGAGTAAGAAGCAGAAGTCAATTGCTTTGATCACTGCTGAGGCCAAATACATAGCTGGGAGTATGGCCTCTTGTGAATTTGTCTAGTTGAGGAAGCTCTTCAGTGAGCTATTTGGACATGTGTTGGATACCATTGTGATCCTCTGTGACAACAAGAGTGGGATCCTATTATCAGAGAATCCCATATTTCATGATTTCTCCAAACACATAGACATCAAGTACCACTTTATCCAGGATATAGTACAACGAGGAGCAATAAGGCTCCATCACATTGGAACTGAGTCGATATTCTAACGAAGCCCCTGGGAAAGGTCAAATTCTTGACTTTCCGAGAACAATTAGGAGTCGTGGAGAGACCCTCTCCTAAGGGTCCTATATGATATGGATATTGAGCTCTAGGAGCTCCGGGGGGTTTGGGGTACTTCTTGGAGCAATGAACAACCATAGGGTGAGTGGTTTAGCCTTCCGCTAGTAGTTTGCTATGTAGGAAGGACGAGTGGTCCATCCTTCTCCTGCTGAGACACAATCATAGGGTGAGTGGTTCAACCTTCCCCTAGTGATTTGTTGTGTACAGGGTGAATGGTTAAGCCTTCCCCTAGGATACCCCATGGCGACATGTAGGCATGATGAGTGGTTCATCCTTCTCCCGCTGAAACATCCTACCAATGCAATTTGGGACTCATGGGAAGTGCCTCTCATCTCGCCAATGAGTAGGGAAATGAGGATAGGGACCATAGTACTACCGATGGATGCATCGTGTACTACTGTACTCCCTATGCTAGGATGATATTGATCTGGGATCAATTGGAACTGACTTTGGGTCAGTAAGAGTGGTATGCGACTCTCTCTTTATATGGGACTGACTCGGGTCAGTAGAGAATGGTATGATACATTCTCGATCACTTTTTCTTCTTCATAGTTCAGCAGAGAAGAACAATGCAGAGTAGTGCATTTGATGGCATAGATAGTACCAACTGACAAATGGATTAGCAGATGGAGTTCTCCCTAGTTGAGAGGGAGCGTTAAAATTGGCAACTAGGGCCAAACTCCATGTGGGTCACCTTATTTATGGAAGCTGATATTTTTCTTGGATTCCTCTCTCTGAGAAGTGTAGGATTGATATAAGGATCATCTGATTGCGACATGTATTTATGGAGATATGAATTTATTTATATTATTGAGAATTTGTCAAGGTCGGCTAGCAAGCAAATTACCCCAGCTCAACCTCAACGTTGCATTTAAATAGAGGAGACCTCAAGTCATTTGAGACACACAACACTTATGATCTCCCTCTCTCCACTCGAGGGTTTGTCCTCTCACAAGGAGGATGTAGTGAAAATGAAGGTCACCTAGCCGCAGTCAAGAAGATATCTAGCCACAGTTGAAGGAAGAGCCCTAGCCGTAGTCATGAAGGGAGATCTAGTCACAGTCTAGGAGCCCTAATTCGCAGTAGGACCTAATCCGCAGCAAGGTGGAGACCTAATCTAGAGCAAAGAGAGGCCTGATCAGCAAAAAAGTGCAAGCCCTAGCCGCAACAAGGGCAAGTCAAGGGACAACGTGGAAGAAGGTCTACTTCAGGAAAGCATAGACAGGTCTGTTTGGAGGTCGAGTGCTGGACAGGAATCAAGATTGGGTTGAGGCACTGTTTTGTGGACAAAACAACTCTGAAGTTAGTTATTTCTAAGGTCGATTTTGCTGGGCAATAGGCCGAGTTTAGAAGAGGGCAAGATATTGTTGTTTGGGGTGATTGTTTGGGCTTGTTGGAGGAGACCGCAGTTACAGTTAGCTTCTTTATTAGGCTGCAAGCCTTAGAAAGCAGCTAATGTTGTTCCAAGGCAGCGTGGGGGTGGACAATGCTTGCAAGATGCAGCGTGGCATAAGGGGAGACTCTCCTAGGCAGACCGCAGCTCTAGAAGGGCTTAGTTTGCTGACAACGTGGAGGGTTAAGGACTGCATATTGTGCCCTAACCAGAATTGCAGGAACAGCGAGAAAATAGTGGAGGACAACAACATTTTGTGGAGGAGTGTTAGGTCAAAGTGTTGAATCGTGATTGCAGCACCCTGTTGTTGCCATGTGGAGGATCTTCCAAGGAGTTGAAGGATCTTCCTAGAAGCAGAACCAACAGTGTATTTTTTGGATGCATTGAGCTTACTATTGAAGGCCGATGTTGGTTGGGTTTGACCAAGCCACTTAAAGGAAGATTTCTATCCTGTTTGACCAATGGCTTGTCTTTAGACTGCTCCTCGAAAGGCATTTCTCGGGATTTCCTGAAAGCTCTGTCTTCCATGAACTTTATATCCTACCGAACTACTACCTTCCTACTCCCTAGAAGATAGACTCTATATGTCTTATCATTCTCACTATATCCCACAAGATATCTTTTCTCAGCAGTTTGATCTAATTTCTTTCTCTTTTCTTCGGGTATACAACAATATGCTAAACTCCCAAATACCCTGAAATGACTGACTTAAGGTGTCTTCCCTGTGAAGACCTTCTCCAGAGTGATTTTGCCCAATGCCCTATGTGCCCTATGTGGAGTCCTGTTCTGGACATAAATTGTCGTGTTGCATGCTTCTGCCCACAGAAATTTAATCATATGCTGATCATACAGCATTGCCCCAACTGTTTCCACAATAGTCCTTTTTTTCCTTTCTGCTATTCCATTCTTGCTCCAAATTGTAGGGAGTTGTCCACTCTCTTCTGATGCCTTCCTTACCGCAAAAATCAGTGAAGTCCTTATCAACATACTCTCCACCATTGTCTGAGCACAACACTTTTATCTTCTTTCTTGTCAGATTCTCCACTAAAGCCTTGACCTCTTTGAATCGACCAAAAACTTCATCCTTGGTTTTCAGAAAGTAGATCCAAGTCTTTCTAGAATGGTCATCGATGAAGGTGACGAAGTATTCGACACCACTAAGATCTTTTGTGGACATCAGTCCACAGATATCTGAGTGTATCAATCCTAGTACACTCTTAGCCCTATTGTTACTTTTGGAAAAAGTTGCTTTGGCATACTTACCCAAAGCGCACCCTTTGCACACTATTGAATTTTCTAAGTCTATCCATTAGAAAATTAATCTGTATTATGCTGGTTTTTTTCTTCTACTTGTAAATTCTAAATAAGTTATTTAAAACATTTAGATACCAAAATAAAGACAATACAATCGCAACATCTACAGATCATCAATTGAAAGAAAACAAGCACACAAGTGACACCGTTATTTTTGGACAAATGTCCCCAGAAAAACCCAATGCGGGAAAACTGGTGTAGCTATTTTGAGGGTTTATTATTATGCAGTATTTCCTTGAGTACAACTAGGTGCCTAACCAGCTCACCTGACAGATAAAAATACACTGCGGCAATACCTCTATATTCGGAAACAGGTATTCAGAAAACCCGTCCCATAAAACCCTCTTTGGCACAACTGAAGCTCAGTGCTGGCCCTTCTAGCCTCTGCGTCATCCCCGAGACCCTCTACGTCAGCCCTCTAAGGCACTGCGCAGCCTCTAGGACCCTCTGTGTCACTCCAGCACCCTATGCATGGATGACGCAGTCCCTCTGGCCTTTGTGCTCTCTCTACTAGGCTCTGCGTGGCCTGAACTGGCTGCTGCTCTTGCTCTCCCTACTTCTGCACTGGTCTCTCAGTACTGTCTCTGCCTCTCTCTCCATTACTCACTGCCCCTCGCTGCTGATCATTGATTCACTTTTGCTTCACAACCCCACTCTAGCAAAATAAATGACTGATCACTCTGGTGCGTTCTCCAACTAACCCTCAAGCCTCTTCTTATACTTTTCTCGTTGGTCCTTCAATGGCCGAGATTACATCTCTAATCAATGGCTAAGATTAGATTTGGCTTGATCCATGTCTTTTGGAACCTTCTAACCCAGTTTTATATTAATACCCATTAATATTTTATGTTTCCTAAGTTTAGACTTAGGAATTCCATTAAAAATATTAATTATTTTAATATCTCCCAAACGGGGTACAATCTGTCCAAACCATTTCTAGGTCTTGGAGATCTCATGTGCTTTAGCCTCTCTCCCAATTTTCATGGCTAAAGCACATCTAATGCTATCCCAAATCAACACATACATCATCTCGTTTGGTACTTAGTTCTGGAACTCCTGATACTGTTTTCCTGAGAATTCTCATAGCCCCATGATGTAAGTGTCCCATCCTCCTATGTCATAGTTCATTCAAATCTTTGTCTCCATTACAGCCTATCAGTGCCATTGGTGATTCTAATTGCAACCTGTACAACCTATTACTTCTGATTCCAATCTCGGCCTTCTTTTTCCAACTTGAGTGTTTGATATATACTTCCTCCTTAATGAAGAAAACGTCATAGCCCTTGTTTTGAAGTCAAGATACGAAGAGTAAGTTCATCCCCAATCCTGGTACATGCAACACAATGGTTGCTCGAAGCCGCTCTCCTGCTTCAATTTGAAAGACCACAATACCTCTTCTTACTGTAGTACACTTTGCCTTTTTTCCCATGGTGATTGAAAATTCATTCTTTCTTCCTGATAATCTAAAAAACATTCTCGGATTCCTGTCATATGCCAAGAAGCTCCATTGTCTATATACCAAACCTCAAAGGAGGCAGAGCTTGCTAAGCAAGCGACTTCTCCCAATGTCAAAGCTAACATAAAATAATCGTAATTCATGTCCCTTGTGCATGCTTCTGGAAATATGCGTGAGCCACCTTGAGTGGATGCCTCTACATCATGCTCTTGACCCATGGTTGATTTCCCTCTCCTGTTACCGGATCTCTCCTCTAATACCATGTGAAAATTTCTAAACTAAAATTCTACTGTAGCAATTGATTTATTTCACCTACTTATTATTCACAATAAGTTATTTACGAAATCCCTTCAACAAATATTAAAATAAATTCTACTGCGGTTATTACACAATTACCCAGAGAAAAATACATGCACAAGAACCAATCACATCAACACAATTGTTTTTGGACAATTATCCCTGGAAAAATACAATGTGGGAAAACCGGTGCAGTAGATGAGGGCTTTATTAATCTTCAGCAGCGATTTCTTTTACAAGGAATGATTTTACAAAGAAACTAAAAGAAAACAGTTGAGACTTTCCCTTTGAGACTTTCCGACACCTTGGAGACCCTTGTCCCACTCCTACGTCATTCTGCATGGCTCAGCGTGGCTTTGACTGGCTTTGTGTCCCTCTACATCAGCCTGCATGAGGGTTGCGTCTCTCCTCTGGACTGCTTCTCTCTCTGCGTTGTCTCCCACTATCCCTGTGTCACCTTCTCCTTAGTCATTGCCTACTGGTGATGCCCTCCTCTCCCTCCACCCTACAACTCTCCTTCTGAAATTGATCTCCTTTACTTGAGAATCAATTTTCCTAGAGATACTGAGTATCTCCCAATGTGTCCCCAAATAATCCTCAAGTCTTCTCTTATACATGTTGACGAATCAATGGCCGAGATTAAATCCTTAATCAACGGCTAAGATTAAAACAAACTTGATCCTCGTCTCTTAGAAGCTTCTCACCCTTATCTTTATTGATACCCATTAATATTTTTATTTTCCTAAGTTTAGACTTAGGAACCCATTAAAAATAGTAATTATTTCAATAACTCCTCATTCGGGTGGAATTTCTCAAAACGATTTCTAGATCTTAGAAATCTCATGTGCCTTAGCCTCTCCTCCAAATTTCAAGCATAGAGCACATCGATGCTACCAAAAATCAACAATTTGGATTCTCAAATGTCATGATTCGTGAATCATAATAAGTATTCAAGCAATTATGATTTTTAATTTATTGAAACATTGGCACTTGCAGGTTGTTGAGACTTGTTTTGCTTCTCACATCATAGTCTTAACAAGGCTTATACAGGTGAAAGAAGCATTACAATCAATGGTATGCAGTTCTCTTTAGAATCAATGGAGGCAATCCCAATATGAAAGAGCAGAACCAATGAAAAGATTGATTGTTGATGATGAATGGTGGGATAGGGTGAAGTACCTCTTGGCATTTACTAAGACAATTGTGGATTTGTTCCGCATATTTGACACATATGTCTAATTTGGGAGAGGTCTATGAGGGCATTGATTCCACAATAGAGAAGATAAGGGTGGTAATAAATGCCAAGGAGAAGGACTCAGATGAAGCCTTTTAAAGAGAAGTACAAGATATATTGACCAAAAGGTGGAACAAGATGACCAGCCCATTGCACCTTTTGGCATATGCAGTGAATCCAAAATATTATTCTGCAGAGTTGCTAAGTGATCCAAAAAGAACCGCACCAAAACAAAGACCCAAAAGTGTCACAAGGATTTTAACAAGCTTTTAGAAAGCTTTTTGTAGATCCTAAAATTGGGATTCGAAATCGTTCAAAGTTTGCTCATTTTGTGGGAGTAGAGGGTTTTGATGTTGTTCTCCTTCGTTCCTTGGGACAAGTCTTTCTACGGGATGTTCCTTTCCTCGGTCGGTCTTTCTTTCTTCTGTTTTCTCTTCTTTCTCGTTTTTGACATGCCACTTACAGGGAAATGCTATTTGCTATTTTTTCCAGAGGAAGGGGAACGATCAGCCAATCTATACCGATTGTATGTAGGACAAGACCAAATTAAGTCCAATTGGAACTACCATGGTGAGGAACTTCCACATAAGCAAAAATTGGCCATCAGGATCTTATCACAGGTTGTTAATCCCTCTTCAGCAGAAAGGAATTGGAGTACATATGGCTTCATCCATTCGGTGAAGCAAAACAGATTGGGCTCCAAGAAGGTTGAAGAACTAGTGTATGTTCATTCAAACCTTCGCCCCCTGTCACACAAGAGTGACAAATACAACTTTGAACCCACCAAACTATGGGATGTAGAACTAGAGTTGTTTGACTTGCACATGACATCGAATGTCAGGTATCATACGAACTTTTTTTATGAGAAGGCACCAATAGTTGGATCTTCAAGTAGACATGGCAGCAATGCTCCCACTCTTGGAGAGGATGTGGTTCTTAGTGAGATAAATGAAGACATGTTTGATGATATGTAAATGTAATTTATGATGTTGTTTTAAACTTTTGAACAATGAACATTGAATACCATCATATGCCTTATGAATAATGATAGTAGACTGTCAGTCATAGTTCATTTTGTACTTTGTACTATGTAGTGTGCATTATTAATTTTGGTGATGATGTTGTAACTTGTCATGTTGATGATTGAAATTTGAAATGCAAACTTGATGATATGTTGAATCATGAATGTTATAATAATCATTAATGATGATGACAATGTTTATGTTGAATTGATGATGATGATAGATGATAATTGATTACGTATTTTCATATATAGAATCTAGATTCTAAGAGATGATTAGTAATATGAAATTCTTATTTTTCTCTCTCTATATATATGTGTGTGTGTGTGTGTGTCATTTCCTTGCCATATCGTATCCAAATATTTTGAAAATTTGCCGTATCTGCTTCAAACCCCATATCCATATCTATTTCAATGCAACTTAGGCCTAAACCTGAGCCCAAATCTTATAACTTTAGTTCTTTCACATTGCCTTGTTTTCTACTTGAAAATATTAAAAGATATGCAGGGGCTTGGACTATGTCTTGCCTAATGAAGGTTAACAGACGACATCAAAACTTGATTCTCATGAGTGATTCAGAAGAATAAAACTCACTCTTAAGCTAAGTTTAAATGTAATAACGAATAGTAATGGTCTTCGTTTTGTTAGCCTAACATAGATGTAAGTTCCTATTAATCTTAGAAAGGGACTCTCAGAGATATAGCATATGCTTACATGGAAGGACACATATAGAGATTGGTATTGGCTGCGAATGCAAGCCAAAAGTTGGTTAAATCACACAGAAGTTTTTGTTTTGCATTTTCCAATCCAAGCACTTCCCAAATATCAGCTTCTTGTTATTAACACTGATATAACTATGAATGCAACCAAACCATATATCTTCCTTATCAACTTATGAATCAGACACATCAATCCCAAGCAATTATTTGAAAATCTTGAGATTAAATCTATTAATATAAATGTAACTACCAAGCAATTTAATAAAGAATGAATAGCCTATACGCTTGTCAGTGCAAGCCTCAACATATATATACCTGACCAGTTTTTTGTATCCTTACTTGGCTCTAGCTACTACACTTCAATTTCAATTGGCGGAACACTGATTCAGACGTGTGCTCTAATTTTATGATACAAAGATTGATCCCAAATCAGGACCTGTCTGTTTCCTTGAGAACAATGTGTGTGGATTTGCACTTAATTTTAGCAATCATAAAGTATAAAGCGAGCTATTGTATCTAACCCAGCTTCCTTGTAGTAAGCTGCAAGTTGATCCTGGATGTCATGCCAGGATCCATCAAGAGAAGCTAAATCCATCAAAAATGCAGCCTGGTCAAGAGCCACCTGTGGAGTTTCATCAGACAGAGGAATCAGCAGTTCAGTTACAACATTTATGATGCGCATGAAATCAGCGTATACACAAAATCCATCTACCTGAGCAGGTGCCTTCCCCTTTCGAAGATCCTCATGCCTTCCCTCATCTGTAACTCTTTCTCTCATGTATTCAATTTGTTCGTCTCCCCAGCCTGCAATTTTCGCAACTTCCTGCATACAGCCTTCAAAATCTTGTTAACTCTAATTGGTCTGCAGGGCAGGAGTCCACTTCTAAAGAACCTATTTTAAATAATGTACCTCATATCTGCAGCCTATTGTCCACCATGGTAATTTTAATGCTACTTTGGCAGCATCCTTAGCTTCAAGCTTACGACCAATTCTGCCATATAAAGTGTAGAATTGTCACCATAGGAACATGATTATCTCTCTCTATATATGTGTGTGTGTGAGAGAGAGAGAGAGAGAGAGATGATTAAATGATAAAAAGAATCTCAAAATCGAATCCTATGGTATTCATGCAATATTTGGCTGTGAATGATAGTGAGAAACAAGTGCTCAGCCCTATCATACTTCAGAAAAAGCTCTGCATTAAACACAAATGGCCGACCAAATCCAGGAAAGTGCTTCTTATTCACGTATAACTCTCCTGTCACCAATGCAGAAACCTTCATACATAAACCATAAAAAGTCTTAACAGTTAATTTTGAAATATAATCTTATCCACAATCAACAAAATTAAAGTCTATTCATGTTTACCTGGTCGCCTCTTTCCAAATGACCCAATGCAATACGCTCAAATACATCTGGAAACAATGCAACCTGGAATAAAGCACATCATGTTTGAATTAAGTTTCTGAGATCTCATTGTAAAACATGAAGTTTACATAATGCTATCATAATAGCAGTCATGATCAAAGTTCAAGAAGTCTCCACACCAAATAACCCATAATTTAGGTCAAGTAACAAAAGCAAAAGGGCTATATGTTTTCAGAATTGAAGTAAAACAGAAGTTAGTGAGAGTCACTGTTGACATGTTATTCAAATAGTTTAAGCATCACAATTAAAGTTAAGCTGGAATATTGTAAAGTTTTTAATGCCAAACCAGAGTGTTTTGGTGGGCCTTACTACAGAAAATATTGTGAAAATGTTATGATCCTCAAAGGTGCAATGATAAATGGATGTGCTCATACAATTTTAGACTCATAAATGACCATTCATGGATTGGGGTAGACAGGCATTTATATAAAGGCACTCAAATCTCCATACATCTTTTAGACCCTTGACAATGTTATGGATTGGCACGATACTGGACAGGAATGAAACATGTTATGTTCCAGCCAATGCTATCAGAACTGGACCAGAACTGACAGAACCAGTCGATCCGACCAGTTCCGAGGCCATATAGGTCTAATTGAGGGTTCCAAACGAGAAATGGCTGGTTTTATATAGTTGTGGCTAGGAACTACTAAAAATCAAATTCAAAAAATAATAAATTGCTACCCACCAAAAGTAGGTAACCCATAGGAAAAAAAAATTCTCCTCTTGACAGCCAGCCAGCAGTCCTCTGATGATCCATAGATAGTTTTACTTCAGAGCTCTCCACCTATGCTCCAAGTAGTGCTCTCTCCCATCTAGCATACTTCTTGAAGGAAGGGGTCTGCTGAAGAATGTAACTAGTGTCGGTCTTCATAATTGTATTTGCCAAAAGAAAATTTATTGTAAAAGAAAAATATTATTGAAGAATGGGTTTCATGCTTTTTCATTTATTTTCTAGGTCATAGCCTCCATTGAAGGCTTGTAGGTTTTGTCAAGAGTCAAAAAGATTCATTGTCACATTTATTAGACCCTTCTTGGACTTTTGTATCATGTAAAAAGAATTATTTTTTAGTCAAAAGTGTCATTTGTCACCTCCACACCAAGTCGGCCCTGTCCTCATGAAGTCGGCTTGGATTAGGGCTATTTGACCCAGCAGAAAGAGTATATATAGAAAGGTTGTTAAAATTGGCAACTAGGGCCAAACTCCATGTGGGTCATCTTATTCATGGCTGATAATATTTTTATTAGACTCCTCTTGTCGAGAGGTGTAGGATTGATCTAAAGATCATCCAATTCTAATAAGTATTTATGGAGATATGAATTTATTTTGATTATGGAATAATTATCAAGCCTACCAACAACTCATGTAGGCTCAGAAGCCCAACAGTCGCATCTATTCAATTATCATCAGATGTGTATAAATACAGGAGGACTTTTCCTCATTTGGACTCACTCAACTCATCACCTCTCTCTCTCTCCAGTACAATAAAAAGGCTCTTCTCTCCTACGCAGTAGGTGACTTTCTCTCACACATGTGGAAGGAAGGACGCAGAATTTAGGGCTGCAATTGCAGAACCAAAGTTTGACTAGCGTTGACAAGAAGATTCCCTCCTCAAAACTGCATTGTAGGTCCATCTGGATCTCCTCTGAAGGCCGCATTTTTGGTGGTGGAATCAAGCCGATCCGACGGTCGGTTTGCGAGATATCGACAGCCCTAGTTTTGATGATGAAGCTGCTAATGCTGATGCCGCTGAACTAGGGTTTGCTACTGCTGATATGAATCAAATTTTTGTACTGTTTCTCTCTGCTGAATTATTGAAGATAAAAGAAGATTTGATCAAAGAGTTTCCCCATATTGGGGTTTGTCCTTGGCTAGCCGCCACATCTTGTGTCTCTTATCTTGGCTTGTTTTCTGTTGATCGTTTAATGTTCTATTTGCACTTTACTTATGAATATGTGATTGCTAATCTGTGAATAATAATAAGAAAGAAAAGTAAATTGCTCTAAGCATAAGACATACCATAAATTAACATGGAATCAGAGCTGAGGTGAAGACAAAGCCCAAGCAAGAGCAAGAGCAACCACCGGAGAAAAGATTGGCAAGGCTATCCTAAAAGAACTATGGGGTCCTCAACACTCTTCCTTGCCGAAGACAAGCTCCATGAGAAAGTTGACTATCACGGATGGAAGATGTCTATCGATCTAACCTTAGAATATCAAGGAGTGTTGGACCATGTGAGAGGCAATATTGTTGAGCCTCCACCAAATGCACCCGTCGTTGCGAGGAACAAATGGAAAACCCGCGAAGTCAAAACAAAGAAGATCATCCGGGACTCTATCAACAAGCGCTTGGTGGCCTACATCTCCAATCCGAACACCTCCAAGGAAATCTACGATAGACTGGTGAGTTTATTTAAAGTTAATGATGCAAATCAAGTTCTATTTCTTAGAAATAAGCTGAAGGAAATTAAGGGAAAAGATGAGGGTATCCAAGCATATTTCTTAAGGATCACCGAGATCAAGAACGATCTCCTATCTATTGGGGAGACTATTACTGATAGGGAAATGGCACTCACAACTCTTGGAGGATTACCATCCGAATGGTATATGTTCAGGACTACTCTTCTGAACAATAATGTAATTCCTGGTTTCGAGGAAATAATGGCTAGATGCATTCAAGAAAAAACAAGGGTTGAAGAGCAAGAAATGCCCATGCCCAAGGTCCTCCTACTGCCTTTTCTTCTCATGCTAAGAAAAGAAATAATTCTGAGACTAAATCAAAAAGAAAGGCTGGACCTAAGGGTGGAAGAAAAGGACAATGTTACATTTGCGATAAACCAGGTCACTATGCAAAGGAGTGCCCTAATAGAAAGATCTCACACTGGGACGATGATCAAAATTCCTCTCATGGCAATCAAAGGAATGGGAAATCTAATAGCAAAGGTAAAAGGAGTGCTGGTAATCAAGGAAGAGGACAACCATTCAAGAAGGCTAAAAATTCTAGGTATGAATCCAACATTGTTGAAAATAAGCAAGATGAATATTATTTACCAGTTGCTCTATCTACCTCTGCTCCTTCGGACTCAATGGGAATTTGGCTCATTGATAGTGGTGCATCAAGGCACTTCACTGGTTACAAATAAGTTCTCCATAATCTAATAGAGAAGGAAACTAACCTGGAAATTGTCCTTGGAGATAATATGAAATATCCTGTGAAAGGTGTAGGCAATGTCTCTCTTAAATTGAATCAAGGAAATACGATCCACTTACAGGATGTATTATATGTACCTGACCTCAAGAAGAACCTGGTGTCCATCTCAGCAATGGAAGACAAAGGCTACAAGGTGACCTTCAGCGAAGGCAAGGTACGTGTATGGAAAAATAATGTTAAAGATGCCTTCACTCTTGGGTTTCGAGTTGATTCATTATATCAAGTCGGTGGAAGTCTGCTAGGTGTCATGTCTTGTGACACATCTATTTAGTTTGAACCTTGGCATTGAAGGTTTGCCCACCTTCATTATAAAGCTCTACCCGATGAAGACAAATGGTAACAGGGATGCCCGAATTCCGAGTAGAGAAAGAAGGTGTATGTCCAGGATGTGCCGAAGGAACGCTCAAAAGGGGACCATTCCCCTCAATCCAAAGCAAGACCTCCAATATATTACAACTGGTTCACTCAAACATATCTGGTATGATGCCTGTGAACTCCTTGGGAGGATATTTATATTATCTTACTTTTACAGATGACTATTCTCGAAAGACTTGGATATACTTCTTGAAAAGGAAGGATGAAGTGTTCTCTTGGTTTCAACACTTCAAAGCCCTGATTGAGAATCAAACCGAAAAGAAGATCAAGATCTTAAGGACTGATAATGGGACTGAATATGAAACTAACGAGTTTCATGACTTTTGTAAAGAGGCTGGCATTAAGAGGGAGACTACTACACCATATACTCCTGAACAGAATGGTGTGGCGGAAAGGAAGAACCATACAATTGTGAAAGCTGTCCGTGCCATGCTCCATGATCAAAGACTTCCGAAGTTTCTATGGGCCGAAGCTGCAAACACTACCATATATGTACAAAACCAATGCCCTCATCAAGCATTAGGTTCCAATACTCCTAAAGAAATGTTCACTGGTAAGAAACCTGACGTATCTCATTTTAGAATTTTTGGAATCCCTATATATTTTCATGTGCCGAAAGAGAAAAGGAATAAATTGGATGCATCTGGAAAGAAAGGAATCTTTGTGGGCTATGGTGAAAATACTAAGGGCTATAGAATCTGTGTAGCCGGTCAAAGGGAAGTTGTGATTAGTAATGAAGTCACCTTTGACGAAGATATGGCCCTCAGCAAGGTGAACAATCTTCCTATAGTAAAGAGCTCTCAAGAAGTTTGCACTAGGGAACCACAAGAAAAAGAGTATGATGAGACATTTGTACCTGTTGCCAGATATACCACCATCCGCTCGATCATAGCCCTTGCAGCTTCACAAGGATGGAACATAAATCAGATGGATGTCAAGACCGCGTTCTTGCATGGTTCGAACAAAGAAGAGGCCTATGTGGAGCAACCCGAAGGACTTGAGATTTATGATCAAAAATATCATGTATGCAGGTTGAAGAAGGCTTTCTATGGGTTGAAGCAAGCACCCCGAACATGGTATGAGAGGATCGATAGCTACTTGATGAAGTTGGGATTCACTAGGAGTGACGCCAATCCTAACCCTTACTTTAAGGTTGAAGATGACAAACCTCTCATACTGGTGTTGTATGTGGATGACCTCTTTCTAACAGGTGCAGACCCTCTCATTCACAAATGGAAGAGGGAGTTGGCTTCTGAATTTGAAATGAAGGACCTAGGACTAATGCACTATTTCCGAGGACTTGAAGTCTAGCAGAAGCCAAGGGAAATTTTCATATCTCAAGGAAAATATGTGGTGAAGATATTGGAAAGATTCGGTATGGTGGACTACAAGCCTGTGACTACCTCAAGGATCTTAACTTTCAGAAGTTATATGGTAGTGATGTCGGACTAGATTTGAGAAATGCTTCTAAGTTTCATAAACTCATTTACGTTGATGTTCTTGGTGAACCTCCGTCTGGACATATGTTTTGCAGTGAGCATGGTGAGCTCATATTTGATTGAGTCTCACTGGATTGATGCCAAGAATCTTCTGAGATGTCTTCAGGGCACAATCTCTCATGGATTGAGATACACT
Source organism: Pinus taeda (assembly GCA_000404065.3). Classification (NCBI taxonomy): domain Eukaryota; kingdom Viridiplantae; phylum Streptophyta; class Pinopsida; order Pinales; family Pinaceae; genus Pinus; species Pinus taeda. The sequence continues at coordinate 45,798 of APFE030650576.1, read as the reverse complement.
GCCGGAAATATGAAACTGCATGATCATTCAAATGCTGAGTGAGCAGGCAGTGTGGAGAGCACTTCTCAGTGTTGGTTCTCTTTGGAATCTGCCTCGATATCCTGGATAAGCAGGAAGCAAAAGTCGGTGGCTCTAAGCACCGCCAAGGCAGAATACATTGCTGCTAGTATGGCCTCCTGTGAGGCAGTCTGGTTGCGGAAGCTCTTCAATGAGCTGTTTGTACACATGATGAATACCACTGTGATTCTCTGTGACAACCAAAGGTGGGATTCGATTATAGAGGAATCTCGTATTCAATGATTGCTCCAGCAGATAAACATCAGATGCTGCCTTATCTGGGATATGGTAAGTCGATGAGCAAGGAGGCTCCATCGCATTGAGACTGATGTACAGGTCACTAACATTTTGACAAAGCGCCGAGGAAAGATCAAATTTGTGATTTTCCCGAACGACTTGGAGTCATCAAGAGACCCTTGTAAAAGGGTCTTGCATGTTGCATACATTGAGCTCTGGGAGCTCCGAGGGCTTGCGGTTCTTACTAGAGCAACATACGACCACAAGGTGGCTCACCCTCCCCTAGTGGTGTGCACTGAGACAAGATGACTCACTTTCTTATGGGACAAGATGATTCGCTTTCCTGTGGACAGGATGATTTGCTCTCCTGTGGACAAGATGATTCGCTCTCTTGTGAGACAAGATGATTCACTCTCTTGTGGGACAGGATGATTTGCTCTCTTATGGACAGGATGACTCGCTCTCCTATGGACATGATGATTCACTCTCCTGCGGACAAGATGATTTGCTCTCTTGTGTAGCAGGATGATTAGTTCTCCTATGAGGTCTGGATGATGTGTTCTCCATGACAATTGTAGCAAGATGATTAGTTCTATTGTGATGACGGGATTGATTAAGCTCTCTTATCGAGGCATCCTACCCATGCAGTCAGGGACTCATGGGAAGTACCTCTCATCTAATCAATGAGTAGGGAAATGAAGTTAGGGACCATGGTAGTACCGATGGACGCATCGTTGTATCTACCGTACTCCCTATGCTAGGATGACCTTCATTGATCTAGGATCAATGATACTAGTCTGGGACCAGTGGTAGGAGTGGTACCTACTATGACACTGACTTCGGGTTGGTTGAGACTGGTCTGGGACCAGTGGTACGCACTCTGAGACTGACTTTGAGTCAGTGGAGGATGATACTGGTCTGGGACTAGTGGAAGGAGTTGTACTCACTATGACCTGACTTCGGGTTGGTTGAGACTAGTCTGGGACCAGTGGTACATACTTTGAGACTGACTTTGAGTTAGTATGATGCATCCTCGATCATTTCTTCTTCTTAATAATTCGAACAAAAGCAGAGCAGAACAGAACAAAGCAGAGCAGAGCAGAATAGAGCAGAACAGTACAGATCAGTACAAGGCAAAACAAGACAGAGAAGAACAGGAAGAATACAGCATAGCAGGGCAAGGGTCAAGTTGTACAGGGCAGTGCATTTGATGGATGAATAGTAGCGACCGACAGACAGATTGCAGATGGAGTTCTCCCTAGTTGAGAGGGAGTGTTAAAATTGGCAACTAGGGCCAAACTCCATGTCGGTCATCTTATTCATGGCTGATAATATTTTTTTTAGACTCCTCTCGTCAAGAGGTGTAGGATTGATCTAAAGATAAGCCAATTTCGATAAGTATTTATGGAGATATGAATTTATTTTGATTATGGAATAATTATCAAGCCTACCAACAACTCATGTAGGCTCAGAAGCCCAACAGTCGCATCTATTCAATTATCATCAAATGTGTATAAATACAGGAGGACTTTTCCTCATTTGGACTCACTCAACTCATCACATCTCTCTCTCTCTCTCCAGCACAATAAAGAGGCTTTTCTCTCCTGCGCAGTAGGTGACTCTCTCTCACACATGTGGAAGCAAGGACGCAGAATTTAGGGCTGCAACTGCAGAACTAAAGTTTGACCAGCGTTGACCAGAAGACTCCCTCCTCGGAACTGCGTTGTAGGTCCATCTGGATCTCCTCTGAAGGCTGCATTTTTTGGTGGTGGAATCAAGCCAATCCGACGGTCGGTTTGCGAGATATCGACAACCCTAGTTTTGATGATGAAGCCGTTAATGCTAACGCTGTTGATCTAGGGTTTGCTATTGTTGATATGAATCAAATTTTTATACTATTTCTCTCTGCCGAATTATTGAAGATAAAAGAAGATTTGGTCAAAGGGTTTGTCCCTGGCTAGCCGCCACATCTTGTGTCTCTTGTCTTGGCTTGTTTTCTGTTGATCATTTAATGTTCTATCTGCACTTTACTTATGCATATGTGATTGCTAATCTGTGAATAATAATAAGAAAGAAAAGTAAATTGCTCTAAGCATAAGACATACCATAAATTAACAAAGGCAGCTCAACCCATTTGGAGCACACACTCAACAAGTTCGATCTACAAGAAAAAGAGGTAGAAAAGAAGAGTGAAGTTGAGGAGAAAGAAGGAAGAAGTTGGGGAACACAAGAACCGAGTTTTTGGGCATCTCTCTCTCACACGTGCGAAGTTACTAGACTGAAGTTGGGGCCAATATTTCTAAATCAACTACAGGTCCGAAATTCTGGAGCTGGGCGCTGAAATTCTGGATTGAAGTTGCATCTAAGACGCTAACACTTGGAGACTTTGGCAGGGATCATCTATTGGAAGGAAGGGATGACTTGGTGATTGGAGGAGGTCTTCATCTAGGTCTAAAGGGTCTTGGATTAGCTCATCTTGTTTGAATCTACTAGTGGAAGAATTGGATTGGGTTTTCCCCTTTGAGGGGTTTTGACTTGGCTGAGTGCCTATATATTGTGTCTCTTGTTCTTGTGGCCTTCATATACATTTAATTTGGTAATTGCTTGATCAAAGATAATATAACATAGTAGTAAAAGAAGCCAACATAAATCACAAGTAATTATCAAGGAGGAATCAAACCCTAATTCCTATAAGCATTGATTTCTCAACAGGGTCATCTATCAAAAATCTGCACTGACCAATTTTGTAATCATGTGCTTTCATTTAATGTTAAGGACATACTAATGTGGATCACAGGTCAAGTTGGATGATTGATTGCTCTTGATTGTATCCATGTTTCCACACTTCACTTGGGAGGTTATACTTTGCCCTGATTCTAGTGTGAATTCCCCTACGACCTTTTCTTCCAGTATTCAGAAGGGGCAAGAATAGGAGGCATTGATTGATATAGCATGCCCGAGGTAACCCATACTTATCACTTTCCATTTGTCCCTTATTTTCATTTCCATTCTTTGGGTTGATTGTCATTGATCATTGGGAAAGGCATCCTTTATCCACATCTCTGAGTCAAGGCTTGCAAACTTTGCCCTAAGAGGTTGATGCAGCGGAAAAAAAAGGATAAAAGCATATGAAGCCACAAAGGAAAAGAAAAAAAATGAAAAATGCAAAAGATGAATGGGACAAAAAATAAGCACATGAGCAAAAGCCTAGCATGAACTCTACCCCCTTCATTAGCCATCACCCAATTCCAAAGCATTTCATGCTCTAACTAAATAAAGGAACTTATGAATGTCACAACTACAATGAACAATAAATTGCTACACCTTCAAGAGGTATTGGAAAAGCATAAAATCAAGCTAGTTACCCAAGCTATGCAAGAAAGAAAAGTAAAAGGCATACCATACAGATAGAAAATGTAGGCCAAAGAAAGGGGTAACTCATGCCTCCATGATTGCTCCCTCTTATCATCATTCTACTCAAGATGTTGAACCTCCTTCAACTGGTGCCATGGTTGTGGCATCATCCTTGAAGTCTTTCCCATTCCATAACCACATTTATCACATGCATATATGGGTTGATGAACTTACCCAGGAACTGTTTGTCCCCTTGGGGCTAGAAAAGACATTTGAAGACAAAGTTTGTATGAAGTATTTTTGTGCCCCTAACATTGAATAGGGTCCACTATGATACTTGAATGGTTTCTTTACCTAAATATATTGACCTCACTCAATATTCAAGGTATGTTTCAAGTTTTTTATTGCAAATACATTGGATTTCCCTTGGGAAATGACTTGACAACCTTTCAAGCACCTTGAGGAGGACATCTAGCCTAGCTATGAGAGCCCTCGTTGATCGCCTACATCTTGTGTCTCTTGTCTCTTTATGGTTTATGCATTGGTAGTTGTTTGATGAAGAACAATACTATAATAACATAAGTAAAATAAGATCCTAATCTAAGAAGTAAAAAGCATTCACAAGCAGTTATCTAACATAGAGAAATCACCTAATTGATATGTCCTAGATTTCTCAACATACAACACCAACATTGCCCCTCTAGAGATCAACATTAGGCCTTGAGGAGCCCCACATGGATGTATGACCTCCTTTTGCACCCCCAGATGTTGAAACACTAAGCTAAGAACCTAGGGCGTTAGTTTGATTGATGATGTACCCCAGAGGACCCAAGCACCCCCAAGATGGCCTTATACTTGTTTGATGGATGTTGCCTTGTTTCATAGCTAAAATGAGGATGTAGATCACTTGAGACACTTTACGAGGGTTGGCATAGTTCCTTTTGAGGTGAACATTTTTCCCCATGGATGCCATGTCATTCATACATTCCCTAGGAGGGTGACATAGGTTTTATTGAGGACGACATATTGGATGAAAGGTGTTACTTGGAGATGCACCCATTCACTTTGATGATGTCGCTTGGAGGGAGGAGCTCCCTTGGACACATTTTGTCACTTTGCTTGATGGAGATGTTCATTTATGGAGGATGGCATCATCTTGTAGAGCATTTTCTTCTCCCACATGTATTGAGAATTTATGGCATTTTATTATGATTTATCATTTTATAAAGCTATCTTTAGGTCAACTTGTGACCTATTAGCCTTGTTGAATGCTTTAAGCAAATTTCTAGGGTTATTTCATGGTAAATTAAGGAAAAATGAATTGGCTACCCTCATATAAATAGAGGGAATTTATTTCCCTTTGGATCATCACAAACACTCATTTTTCTTCCCTTGAGAGAGTGCACACTAGTATTTTCTTCTCTTCTCTTGGATGCAATGGCTGAGTGACAATTGTCTTGGGGAGGATATTTATTGCATGGAGAGGATATCTCATGGATTGATGAAATTATTCTTGCTTGAATGGTGTAAGTTTAATGCTATTTTCTTCCATTTTGCATGTAACTTCTAACGTTAGGGTTTATCATGTGCCATATTAAAAAGTGAAAAATCTTTTATGAACTCTTGTTTCTATATGTTTATGCAAAAATTGTAATTCAAGAATCCATCAAAGGAACTTGTTTCCATGTCTCCTCAACCTTAAATCTCATATGAAAAAAGTCACTAGGGTTTCTAGAGAAGCAAATTTGTCTTCCACCCTTCTTCATCCAAGGTCATCCTATCTTGACCTTGCCCTATTTGAACCCATTCCCCAATTGAATGAAGGCACTAGTCTTGTTGAGTAGATCCACGTAAATTTCCTTCTTTTCTTCATTTCATAGTAGTTAGGGCTAAGGTTTGGTCTAAATCTACATTTAATAGCAAGTTTATATCTATATGTTATTATCCTTTAGGTGGGAATTGCATTTATTAATATTTGAAAAGAAAAGTCTATCATTTATTGTGTGCTTTACCATTAAATTTAGGTTTGATGTCGGGGTTTATGTTGTTGTTTTATGCATTTTCTGCCATTAAAAACTTATTGTTGACCTTTCTCTTGTTTTCCTCCTTAATAGCCTTCAAGCCTTTGTTGATCTTATCCTTATAGGCTATTTCTTGGTTGTTACATGGTTTTGCATGTTGTAAATATGCGCATCATTGAAACCCTAACTTATAACAGCCATTTCATGGTTTATTGGGGTTGGTGGGAAGTGTACTTGAACATTTGTCAATCTTATCTTGGCCTCCAAGGCATTGCTGGTACCTTCTTTTGTAACCATTAAGCTCGTATCACCCTCAAACCTTCCTATATTGAATATATTTCTAGGTGATATTGTATGCAAGATCCTTAGAATATCATTTGTCTTAATAACCCTATGTCACATATCCTCTAAGCCTTGCCAGGGAAGCCTCCATTGTGTGGATAACATCCGACCGCAAAACAATAGAAGAGAAGCCACTAAGATGACAGTGGTGGTTGATCTTTTTGTTGCCATAAGATCTAGGTTGCCTAGTGAGGCTTTGCATTAGGCTGCCAGAATTTGTGGTCACAATAATAAAAGTGAAAACAAAAAACCTAATCCTAGCAAATAATTCTTAAATTAGATGGATGGAAAGCTAACTTTATATCCTTTTACTTTAATTTTTAACATTACCATTAATTGGTTCAAGACATTTGAGAGTGGTTCCAAACTTATTGGATTTCGTATCGAGAAGGTAGAATCTTTGATCCCATTCAAAATTTAGTAGACTTTATAGTTTTCAAAATTTCAAGATTCGCAGGACTACAATGTTTCCATACGATTCTATGATGTATGAGGGTATGGAACTGGCATTTAATCAAAAGCACCAAACCCTTTATGTACCTCAAAGTTGGTTGCGTTGATTGCTAAACTCCTATGTCATGACCATAGTAAAAAAGTACCCTTCACTCAAGCAAAATCATTGATTAGGCATGTTAAGTTTTTCTATCATATTTTAATGCTTAGAGGGTGATATTGATGATGGGGACCCTAATATAGATAATGATTATGATGATATGTAGTTATTTATTGTAGCATGTTTTTTTCATACTCTAGAGGCCATTTAAAGCCTCTTTGTTGACAAATTTTGGTCCATAGATAGGTTTCAATCGGGGTTATTTTGGTTATATCTACCCTTGCTAAATACATGAGAAACTTTGTATATTTGTGAATAATGGTTTGCATTCATGTAAGTGCACACACACACACACACATATATATTCAAAATTTGAATATTTTATGTATTTTTTGGTTGACTAGTATTGTGGTCTAGTTTTTCTCCAATTCAGATTTTTGGGGTCAACCGATTTGATGACCAATCTAGTTCTAATCACATTGGTTACAACTTGAGACTTGTTGTTAACCAAATATGCAAAAGGATTATTTTATTTTAGGATGCACAATTCAAGAGAAGTATTAGAGTTATGGAGGTGCCATGAATTACCCTTGATCCATCTTGCATGCTCGTTTTAGCACATTTTACACATGTGCAGGCATACAATACACATAGAGAAATCTAGGCTTGAGAAGGATCCAATTTGGTTGATGGCACATTTCTCAAGGCAACTGTCACATATATGGAGTTATTGTTCACCTTTTGGAAAGGAGCACTAGACTTGATGAGGTGTCTATGGGGTGATACACATTGTTTGAGGTGTTGATTTGGGGTAGCATCGGATGTGCTCTAGCCATGAAAATTGATGGAGACACTAAAGCACATGAGATCTCCAAGACCCAGAAATGGTTTGGACAGGTTATACCCGGTTTGGGAGATATTAAAATAATTAATATTTTTAATGGAGTTCCTAAGTCTAAACTTAGGAAAAATAAAATATTAATGGGTATTAATATAAAACTGGGTTAGAAGGTTCCAAAAGTCATGGATCAAACCAAATTTACTCTTAGTCGTTGATTAGAGATTTAATCTCAGTGGTTGAAGGACCAACAGGAAAAGTCTAAGAAGAGCCTTCAGGGTCAGTTGAATAACACATTGAGGGAGACCAGTCAGTTCGGTTTCTGGAGCGAGGTTAGCTAAGAAATTCGAACTAGTGGTCTGGAGAGCAGCAAGAGGTAGCGAGTACGGAACAGAGAGTTGGGAGCAACACCAGAAGACCAGCACAAAGGTTCAAGAGGCAGACGCAGAGGCAGCAAACTGCGCAGTCACTCGAGGGCTTGCGTGGGTGACGCAGAGAGGCCCAGTGTTGACATAGAGAGGGAGGAGCTAACGTAGATGGTCTGGGAGCTGCGTAGAGGCCAGAAAGCCTGACACTGAGACTGAGAGAAGTGTTGGAGAATTTTTCTATGTGGGGTAAGACAATTTGGTACCCAGCTGTACTGAAGAATTGCTGAATAATAAAATCCTCCTCTGCTGCACCGGTTTTCCCACATTGGGTTTTTCAGGGGACAATTGTCCAAAATATCTGCGTTGATGTGTTGATTCTTGTGCATGTGTTTGTTTTTGTATTATGGTGTGATATCTGCAACAAAATTTATTTTAATGTTTACTGTAGGGTTTTTCATAAATAACTTATTGAGAAATAAGTAGGTAAAATAAATTAGTTGTTGCAGTGATAGAATTTTCACATGGTATCGGAGCAAGTAATTAGAGACAAGAAGGGAAAATCAATTATGGGTCGAGATCATGATACAGAGGCATCTACGTCAGGAGACTCGCACAGATTTTCAGAAAATTGCACAAGAGACAGTAATTTCGATTTCTCTATGTTGGCTTCCAGGCTGGAAGAAGTGGCTTGTGTGACTAGCTCTGCATCATCAGAGGTATGGTATATAGACAGTGGAGCCTCTTGGCATATGACGAGAATCTGGGAATGTTTCTCAGATTATCAGGAGGAGAGGATGAACTTTCATATCACCACGGGGAACAAGGCAAAGTGTACTCCAATAGGGAGGGGTACCATAGTTTTTCAAACACAAACGGGAGAGCGGTTCCATGCTACCAATGTGTTGCATGTACTAGGATTGGGAAAGAACTTACTTTCCATGTCGCAACTTCAAGGCAAAGGCTATGACATTTTCTTCATCAAGGAGAAAGTATACATCAAACACCCGAGCTGGAAAAAGAAAGTGTTGATCGGGATCAAATGTAACAGGTTGTACAGACTACAACTAGAATCACCAATGGCACTAATAGACAATCATGGAGACAAGGATTTGAATTAACTATGGTATAGAAGAATGGGACATTTGCACCATGGGGCTCTGAGAATTCTCAGGAACACTGTAACAGGGGTTCCAAATCTTAGTACAGAACGAGATGATGTATGTAGAGGATGTGCTCTGGGAAAGTATGCTAAAGCAGCATTTCCTAGAAATAAAAACAGGGCCAAGAGTGTACTAGGATTGATACATTCAGATATCTGTGAACCTATGTCCACTAAAGCTCTTAGTGGTGCCGAGTACTTCCTTACCTTCATTGATGATCACTCAAGGAAAACTTCGATTTATTTTCTGAAAACCAAGGACGAGGTTTTTTGTCAATTCAAAGAGTTCAAGGCTCTGGTGGAGAGTATGTCGATAAGGACTTCACTGATTTTTGCGCTAAGGAGGGCATCAGAAAAGAGTGGACAGCTCCTTACAATCCGGAGCAGAATGGAGTTGCAGAAAGGAAGAATAGGACTATCGTAGAAGTAGTTAGGGCCATGATGTATGATCAGGATATGCCAAAATTCTTGTGGGCAGAAGCATGCAACACGGCAATCTATGTTCAAAATAGAACTCCTCATTGGGCATTGGGCAAGATTACTCCAGAGAAAGTCTTCACAAGGAAAAAGCCTAAAGTCAGTCATTTCAGGATATTTGGGAACTTAGCCTATTATTGCATACTCGAGGAAAAGAGGAAGAAGTTGGATCAAACTGCAGAAAAACGATATCTTGTGGGATATAGTGAGAACACTAAGGCATACAGAATCTATCTTCTAGAGAGCAAGAAGGTAGTAGTTCGACGAAATGTGAAGTTCATGGAGGGTAGGGCTTTCAGAAAATCTCGAGAAATGCCTTCCGAGGAGCAATCAAAAGAAGAGCCATTGGTCAAACCTCTTCAACCAATGGAAGTAAAGAATTCTTCCTCAGATCATGAAGAATCACAGGAGGAGGAGGAGTTAATAGAAGCACCTGCTAGCAGAGGAAGAACAAGCAGGGAACTTCATCAGATTCTGCGAGATGCCGAGGATCTCATCGGTGCACCAAGGAACAATAAGAGGGAGCGAAAATACCCAAATAGATATCAAGCATTAGTAGCTCATGATGGGGAGCCTGCCAGTTTTCAAGAGGCTACTCAACATCAGGTTTGGTTGGATGCGATGGTAGAGGAGTACAACTCCATAATGGTGAACGATGTCTGCGAGGTAGTCCTAAGGCCTCAAGACAGATCAGTGGTAGGTTTGAGATGGATCTACAAGATTAAATACGCTGCAGACGACAATGTTGAGAAATACAAAGCCAGGTTTGTGTACGCTCTGAAGGAAGGAATAGACTATGAAGAGACCTTCGCCCCAGTAGCCAGGTATACATCTATTAGAACCGTGATATCTCTTGTAGCACAGATGGGGTGGGAGATTCATCAAATGGATGTCAAAATGACATTTCTGAACAGGGTGATAGAAGAAGAGGTATATATTGAACAACCAGAAGGCTTTGAGACACATGACAAGAAGTCTCATGTATGCAGACTGAAGATATCCTTGTATGGGTTGAAACAGACACCTAAAGCATGGTATGGTCGAATCGATGGCTACTTGCAAAAGATGGGATTTGTCAAGAGTGACGCAGATCCAAATCTCTACTATCTGGTTGTAGAGAATGAGCCTCTAATCTTAGTATTATATGTGGATGATCTCTTCCTGACAGGATCATCCAGGCTCATCGGGGACTGCAAGAAAAATCTAGCCACAAAATTCGACATAAAGGATCTGGGACGAATGCATTATTTCCTGGGGTTGGAAGTTTGGCAGCAAAAGGGAAAGATCTTCCTTGGGCAAGGGATGTTGATTTGGGGTAGCATCGGATGTGCTCTAGCCACGAAAATTGGTGGAGAGGCTAAAGCACATGAGATCTCCAATACCCAGAAATGGTGTGGGAAGATTCTAAACAGTTTGGGAAATATTAAAATAATTAATATTTTTAATGGAGTCCCTAAGTCTAAACTTAGGGAAAATAAAATATTAATGTGAATTAATATAAAATTGTGTTAGAAGGGTCCAAAAGTCATGGATCAAGGCAGAGTTAATCTTAGCCGTTGATTAGGGACTTAATCTCGACCGTTGAATTGTCAACGAAAAAAGTATAAGAGGAGTCTTGAGGGTCACTTGGAGAACACACTGAGTTGATCAAGATTTCAATTTTCTGGGGCAGGGTTTGCTGAGGAAGTCGAAAGAGTGATCAGAGTTGCAGTTGAGGGGCAGTGAATACAAAAGCAGAGAGGCAGAGATAGTACCAAGAGGATCAATGCAGAAGCCGGGAGAGAGGGACACAGAGCCAGCGAGAAGTTCATGCAAAGCCAGCCAAGGCTCACACAGAGGAAGCCAAGAGCTGTGCATTGCCTCAGAGAGCCAGCGTGGATGACGCAGAGGCTCTAGAGTCTAAGGGTTGACACAGTGCCTCCATAAGCTGACGCAGAGCAAGCCAGGGTGACGTTGGGCAGACGCTGGGGTAGAAAGGGCTAACGCAGTCCTTAGAGGCTGACGTTGGGGTTTTCGTGGGGTAGATTGGAGTTGGGAGTTGTCAGAGTGTTTATTCGGGGTTTCAGCCGAAATATCTGCTTCCGAGTAGAGAGGTACTATTGCCGAAATTATTCTCTGTTGGGTGAGCCGGTTTTAGCACCCAAATTGTATTCAGAAACTGCATAATAATAAAACCCTCAGATAGTTGCACTGATTTTCCCGCATTGGGCTTTTCTGGGGACATTGGTCCAAAAACAACAATGTCACTTGTGTGCTTGTTTTGTTTCCTTCAGTTGATGATCTGTAATGTGTTGAGCATGTACTAGTATTTTTTTCAGTATTTACATGGTAAATAACTTGTTAATTAATCAGAACAAGTAGGCAGAAATAAATCACAAAAGTACATGAAGGGTTTCTAACGGGTTAGACTTAGAAATTCCAACATGGTATCAGAGCGTGGTTGCAGATCACAAGAGAATTGAGGGCATCAGCCGGGCAGAGCAGTAGCAGCAGAAACAGCTATCTTGAGTGATAGAAGTTGTTCCTAGCGGAGAAGCAGCAAGGAAGGGGTGAGGCAATGCCTACATCATCAAGTTTGAGTCGGGAGGAGGATCAGCACAGTGGCAGAAGGGAGCATACCTCACCTACGCAATGCCCAGTCATCCTTCTCAGTCAGCAAGGATTGACGCCTGTGGCCAGGAGGTGCGGATTGTGGTGGTGCCAGGATTCCGCAGAGCCTAGAAGCTCTAACCTTTAGTTTGCTTAGGCATAGGAGGTTGTGGGTAAGTTGCGGAGTGAAGCTGGTGGGGTATTGTGGTCAAAACAGTACCTAACAGGGAAAGACCAAGGAGGAGGGAGTTGTTGCCGAGGATTTCTAGCCAAGAAAGCCGGATCAGTGGTGCAGCGGCACTAACGATCAGAGTGGGGGCATCTCGACATTGGCAGAGGGGTTTCCAGGAGGGAAATCGAGGCTCAGAGGGAGTCACACCAAGAACTTCCAAGAGGGAAGTAGAGTTGCAGCGAAATGGCAGTGAACGGGGTAAGAGACCAGGACAAACTGGATGGAGCCTCAAACTTTGTAGTCTGGAAGGCCAGAATCTTGTCCGTTCTAGACAGAAATCATCTCAGGTACTTCGCCTTGAAGATGATAGCGATCCCAGTTGACCTAGCTGAGAATGATAAGTACGAGGAGGTAATGGCGAGGGCCAAAAGCATCATCCTTGACAGGGTCAAGGACCATGTAGTACCACATATTGCTGAAAAGTACACAGGAAATGGGATGTGGGAGGCCCTAACAAAATTGTATCAGCATACTTTCGTGCAAAGGAAGATGCTCCTAGAAAATTAGCTGTGGTCATACCAGATGCAAAAGGGAGAACAGATCGACACCTTCCTCGGTCGATTGAAGGAGATCTGAGATCAGCTGACTTCCATAGGGGCCACGTCGGATCAAGAATTGATGGTGAGGACAGCCCTGAATGCAGTCTCAGAAAACTGGGAGGTGTTGTCCAGAGCATACTGGGCAGGTCGACCCTTCCAGATTGGGAGGAACTGTGGGCGGCACTTCGTCAAGAAGAGATCAGAAGGCTGACCAAGGCAGGAAGCAGCACAAGGGGGTCAAAATCAAGGAGGAAGAGGAGGATGCTACCCTAGCATCTAAGGGAAAGCAGGAGAAACGGAAGAAGAAGGACCTCTCCAAGGTCAAATGCTTCCATTGCGGGGAACTGGGTCACCATGCGAACTAGTGTCCAAGGAAGAAGAGCAAGGAAGAGACTTCTGAGACCAAGGCTGCGCCAACAAGGGTAGAGAAGGAAGTGGAGATAGATGATGACTGTGCCATGTGTGCTCACACGCCACTTGAGAGGAAGTGGGGAGACATCGAGCTGTAGTTAGACAGACTACAGGCGATGAGGGGCAGGATCCTCGAGGTACCTAGCCTATTGGATTATACCTTTCTATGGGAGCCTCGAAGAGGAGTAGTATTACAGCGTATTTAAGTAGAGAAGGATGCGGATGGAGCGACAGTGGGAGCTACAGTGCAGGATTTGCAAGACAGCGTGAGGCAGCAATGTGAGATGCATGGAGTTGTTGCAGCAGCGCAGAGGTCAGAGAAGGGGCACTTGTCAGCGACAGAGGGAGTTTCAGCATCATGGGTGTCTCTAGCCTGACAAAGATGTTAGATTTGGGAGATCAGTTACTTACTTCTCAGTAACTGAGTTGCAGTGCAACAGTTAGCAGTGGCAGTGCTATGGGCAGCATGATGCAGCATGAAGAGGGGGGATACCATACAGATGCAGCAGTGGCAATGGCAGGGCCATGGGCAGCAGTACATGATGCAGCAGTGTAGAGGATGTTGGGCAGCAGGCCTAGCATCAGCACAAGGACCGATGTCGAATGATCAAAGTGATGCTCAGTGAGGAGTATTCTTAGAGCACAGTCCTCGCTAAGAGGGAGTGTTGATTTGGGGTAGCTTCGAATGTGCTCTAGCCACAAAAATTAGTGGAGAGGCTAAAGCACATGAGATCTCCAATACCTAGAAATGGTGTGGGCAGATTCTAAACATTTTGGGAGATATTAAAATAATTAATATTTTTAATGGAAAATAAAATATCAATGTAAATTAATATAAAACTATGTTAGAAGGGTCCAAAAGTCATGGATCAAGCCAAAGTTAATCTTAGCCGTTGATTAGGGACTTAATCTCAGTCATTGAATTGTCAATGAAAAAAGTATAAGAGGAGGCTTGTGGGTCACTTGGAGAACACATCAAGTTGATCAAGATTTCGATTTTCTGGGGCAGGGTTTGTTGAGGAAGTCATAAAAGTGATCAGAGTTGCAGCTGAGGGGCAGTGAATACAGAAGCAGAGAGGCAAAGATAGTACTAGGAGGATCAATGCAGAAGTCGAGAGAAAGGGACGCAGACCCAGCCAGAGGTTCACGCAGAGCTAGCCAGGAGTTGCGCAATGCCTCAAAGAGCCAGCGTGTGTGACGTAGAGGCTCTAAGGGTTGACGCAGTACCTCCAGAGGTTGACACAGGGCAAGCCAGGGTGACGCTGAGCCAGGAAGGGCTGACACAGTCCCTAGAGGCTGACGTTGGGGTTTTCGTGGGGCAGATTGGAGTTGGAGTTGTCAGAGTGTTTATTCGGGGTTTCAGCCGGAATATCTGCTTCCGAGTAGAGAGGTACTATTGCCGAAATTATTCTCTGTTGGGTGAGCCGGTTTTGGCACCCAGATTGTATTCAGAAACTGCATAATAATAAAACCCTTAGATAGCTGCACTGGTTTTCCCGCATTGGGTTTTTCCGGGGACATTGGTCCAAAAACAACAGTGTCACTTGTGTGCTTGTTTTGTTTCCTTCAGTTGATGATCTGTAATGTGTTGAGCATGTACTTGTATTTATTTTTAGTATTTACATGGTAAATAACTTGTTAATTAATCAGAACAAGTAGGCAGAAATATATCAAAAAAGTAAATGAAGGGTTTCTAACGGGTTAGACTTAGAAATTCCAACAAGGGAGATATGCTACAGAAATCCTGAAGAGATTCAGGATGGAGGACTGTAGACCCATGGCTACTCCAATGATCACCAACTGGAAGAAGATTGATGCATCAGAAGACAAGCATGTTGATCCCACCTTATATAGGCAGCGTATAGGTTCCCTGATGTATCTGGTCAATACTAGGCCAGACATTTGCTACCCTGTCAACACCCTTAGTCAGTTCATGGTGGAGCTGAAGACGGCGCACTAGGCAGCAACCAAACATGTTCTCATGAATTTACAGGGAACAATGGATTATGGACTATTGTACACCAGGAATAAGGATATTAGATTGAGTGGATTTATTGATGCAGATTGGGCTGGAAGTTCAATGGATCGGAAAAGTACCTCTGGGTACCGTTTCAACATTGGATCAAGAATGACCTCTTAGTGCAGTAGAAAATAGAAATTAGTGGCTCTGAGCTCAGCTGAGGCAGAATATATGGTTGCAAGCACAGCTTCGTGTGAGGCCATATGGCTTAGAAAACTGCTTGTGAACTTATTCAGAAGAAAGATGGAGGCAACCAGGATCATGTGCGATAATCAGAGTTGCATCAAGCTCTCTGAAAATCCAGTGTTTCATGATAGGTCAAAGCATATTGATATCCAATGTCACTTTGTCAGAGACTGTGTCCAACGAGGAGTTGTACAGTTGAGCTACACTCCTACAAGAGAACAAGTGGCAGACATCCTCACCAAGGCCCTTGGAAGAACAAAGTTTGATTATTTCAGGGAAGAGATGGCGATGATAAAATATCCATTTCAGTATCAGAAATGGGGGTGATGTTGCAGTGTAGTAGCAGTTAGCAGCAGCACGATGCAACATGGCAAGAAGAGATTGCAGTGCAGATGCAGTGTTGGGAAAAAGGACCAACAGTAGCACGCATGCAGAAGGAGTTGCAGTGCAGATGCAGTGTTGGGAGAAAGGACCAGCAGCAGCATGGATGCAGAGGGAGTTGTCGTACGGATGTTGTTGTGGCAGTGGTAGGGCCATGGGCAACAGTACAAGATGCAACAGTGCAGAGGATGTTGGGTGAGGAGGCCTAGCATCAACACAAGTACCGGTGCCACATAATCGGAGTGATGCTCAGTAAGGAGTATTACGAGAGCACAGTCCTCGCTAAGAGGGAGTGTTGATTTGGGGTAGCATCGGATGTGCTCTAGCCATGAAAATTGGTGGAGAGGCTAAAGCACATGAGATCTCCAAGACCTAGAAATGGTTTGGACAGATTGTACCCGGTTTGGGAGATATTAAAATAATTAATATTTTTAATGGAGTTCCTAAGTCTAAACTTTAAGAAAAATAAAATATTAATGGGTATTAATATAAAACTGGGTTAGAAGGTTCCAGAAGTCATGGATCAAGCCAAATCTAATCTTAGCCGTTGATTAGAGATTTAATCTCAGCCGTTGAAGGACCAACAGGAAAAGTATAAGAAGAGGCTTGAGGGTCAGTTGGATAACGCACTGAGGGAGACTAGTTAGTTCGATTTTTGAAATGGGGTTAGCTGAGAAATTTGCACTAGTGGTCTACAGAGCAACAAGAGACAACAGGTACGGAACAGAGAGTCGGGAACAGCACCAGAAGACCAGCGCAGAAGTTGGAGAGGCAGATGCAGAGGCAACAGACTGCGCAGTCACTAGAGGGCCTGCGTGGGTGACGCAGAGAGGCCCAGTGCTGACATAGAGAGGCAGGAGTTGCGCAGAGGCCAGCAAGCTTGACGCTAAGACTAAGAGAAGTGCTGGAGAATTTTTCTCTGTTGGGTAAGCCAGTTTGGCACCCAATTGTACTGAAGAATTGCTGAATAATAAAATCCTCCTCTGTTGCACCGGTTTTCCCACAATGGGATTTTCCAGGGAAAATTGTCCAAAATATCTGTGTTGATGTGTTGATTCCTGTGCATGTGTTTGTCTCTGTATTATAGTGTGATATCTGCAACAGAATTTATTTTAATGTTCACTGAAGGGTTTTTCATAAATAAGTTATTGAGAAATAAGTAGGTAAAATAAATCAATTGTTGCAGTGATAGAATTTTCACATGAGGTAAGTTGTTACATATTTAGAGGTGTTGATTTCTGGTAGCATCGGATGTGCTCTAAGCCTCAAAATTTGCAGAAAGGCTAGGACACATGTATTCCAAAATACACAAAAATCATTTTGGGAAATTCCACCCGGAGACAGTTTTAATAAAATAATTAATTATTTTTAATGGATGCCTATGTCTAAACTTCGGAAATTAAAATAATTAAAGGGTATTAATAAAACTAGGTGTGAATCTTCTTGAAGAAGACGGAGATCGAGTCAATATGATCTGAGCCATTGATTAGAATTTAATCTAGGTTGTTGATTACTCAACGAGAAAATTATAAGGACTTCGATGGGCATTTGGAAGACACATCGAGTGAGAGATCAGAGATCAATTTTCTCAAAAGAGCAACCCAACAATTGCCGGAGAGGTCATCGAGGAGATTTCTTGCAGTGAGGGGAAGTGATAGTTTTCCGGTTAGAGAGTTTCCTGATCCAGGGATACATTGCAGAGGAGGCAGAGAGAGATCCATAAGAGGTAGCGTAGAGCCATGCTTTGGCAATGCAGAGCCCGAGAGGAGATTCGAAATTTGCTGTGGAGTCGAAGTTCCAGAGGCAAATCGACCAGCAAGAAGGGTGACGTAGAGCCTAATTGCTGTGACGTTGAACTACGTAGGCTAATGCAAAGGCAGTGTGGGGCTTGCCATCCAAAGCTTGGATCAATATTGAATCTCCAGTGATAGTGTGAGATATTTCTCACTAATTTCTCTGCTAATTAGATTCTCTATATCGGATAGCCAGTAAGGCATCCAAAGATTGAATTCAGAAACTACTGCATAATTGATCCAAAACGGATCTTGGATAGACTTCTTTGTCTAAAGTGTTCCTCACAGAGGAAAATGAAAGTCAAAGGATGCTCATTGCAAAGATCTCTTCATTCTGAATCTAACGCAATTTGAATGGGCGAAAACAGACTTTGGATGAAGAAGTTATTGTAAAAAGCAAATTGCCCATTGTCCTTTGAAAAGGAGGCATTTTCTTATTAAATGGGACTTAGGAGAAAAAAAGGCTTTCTAAAGAAAATCGCATCAGAAAGGGTCAAAAGGCCGGACGGACCCCCGATCAGTGATCTCTGACTTATAACATCGGAGGTAGGCTGCATGTGATATCGGGACCCAGGCGGAGCCGATTGCGATATGCGATGATCGGATCGGTGCAGCGTGTTCCATGGTATATGGAAAGAACCCCTGGGCCGTAGCGATAGCGCTTGTGATGAGCGATTGCGATTGCGATCAGCCGATCGACGGATCAGCGATCGGCACAGTCAAAGGGAAGACCCCCGAGCCATTGCGATAGCGATATGCGATGTGCAATATCAACCATTAGATCGAGGAGTAAGATCAACGGTCCAGATTTGATCGGCGATCGATGATCCCTGATACAAAGGCCAATGCACCATGCGATCTGCGATAGTGATATGCCGATAGAAGGTGGACCCGATAGGAATTATGGACGCGTTTTCATATTATTTGAAAACTAGTTTATGCAAATTTCTTTGTATTTCCGTGTAATTGGGTTTTGGCCTTATGCAATGCAATTTGCGATGAGCGATGAAGAACACGGACCCGATAGGTTTATAGGGGCGATTCTATACTATTTGAAGTCTGGATAAACACTCAATAATGTGTTTTCACCAGTTTTTCTTGTGTATTGCGTTACGTGTTCGAACGCGGGATTTCTGCAGGAGAAAGGCCAAAACGACCGAGTTTCCTGTGCCGTCGTTCATTTCCATTTGGAAACAGCCATCATCCCTTGTGCCACGCTGCAGGCGGGCATTTCTGTAACAGGGATGCGTTTTGAAGCGCAAAGAGGCAAAGCCGGAAAAATGATGATTCCTCATGATCACAATTGACAGAGGAATCGTTGTGGAAGCCGCAAAGTCGAAGAATGCCTCACAAAAGCCAGAGAGCACGATTAAGAGGCAGCGCAGAGAGTTTTGGAGACACTTGGAGGTCGAGCGATCCACTGTTAGCTCAAAGAGCCGTGAGCCAGAAAGCCTGAGAGCTTCAGAGCCAAAGGGCCAAGCAGAGGCAGAGCCACCAAAGGTTGGAGGCAGAGCTGGACGGACAGAGCCAGATAGCTGAGAGAGCCAGAGCCAAATGAGCCAAAAAGCTGAGAGCCAGAGCCAGAGAGCTCAAGCAGACTTCTAAGAGCCATGATGCCATAGTGAAGCTGCAGAACAACAAAGAGATCGAAATGGTCAAGCTGTTGCTGGTGTCCAGCGTGTGCTGGAGGCAGAAGAAGGCATTCCAGAGACAGTGAAAGAATTCTGAGGGAGTTGGTGCAAGCCAGAGCAAGATCTCTCAAAGCGCTAATTGAAGGAGTCAAGTCCAGAGAAGCCTAGATCTGTCTGCAGAGTGAGGACAGCCAGCAGGATAAGATGGCATTCTAAACCCATAAGTTCAGTTGTAAACCAATGGAGTTGAGTGTGGAGCTTGTAAAAGAATTTATGCCATAATCCCAGAGAGCCTAGTTGAGTTGACTAGAGCTCACGGAGACGTAGCCCAAGAGTTTTGGGTGAACTCCTAATTATATTGTTGTCTTATGTGTTTGCTTACTTGCTACTCTATTTATTGTTATATGTATTTTATATCAGTTTAAGAAAATGAATTTAAGGCACATGATCAGTTAAAAAAAAACACAAGCATACACCTATTTTCAAGCACTTTTTAATTCCACAATTGGTTAGTCATAAGGTCTTGGGAATATTTAAGCTTTGGAAGTGGGAGAGGTTCTTGTAAGCTTGACAAGAAGCCTTTAGTGCCCCATTTTCAGATCAGGTGGTATCAGAGCATGAGATTGATTAACCCCACCTTCAGGAAGGTGATATGAAAGCTGGTTATACCAGAGCAAGTGGTATAAGATCAGAATGCTTGATTGACAGAGCAAAGGATTGCTTGTCGGAAAGGTGTTTGGGCAGTCAAGGATTGATTGTCTAATTGATTGTATGCTTGTTTGCAAACTGACTATTGTTTGAGTTTGCAGAGATGAAGGGAAAGCTATTGTTAGCTGAGTCTAGGAGAGGACAAGAAGGAAGAAGGGCTAAAGGCATTCTTCTTATCCCAAAGGACCTCAAAACAATCCTTGAAGCACAAGAGGTTTGTTGCAAAAGGTTGTTGAATAAGCTCTTTATTAATCTTGTTTGAAGTTCTTTTGTTCATTGGCATAGTGACAACTTCTACAAGTGAGTCCTCAAATTCTTCTTTCTTCACAAGATTCTTTGATGAAGACATGAAGCAAGACTTGTCCACCATGATGGATATGGTGAGAGAAATGATGAGGATGGAAGGAAGAGCAGCGTACTTAGAGAGCAGTTGAATTCCATTGGAGGAAGAGAATCAGTTGCTTTCTAACAAATTGTAGAAATGGAGAGGCAACTTCATATTGCAATTTTGAACCTATGAAAGATGCATGAGTTGGAGACACAGCTCTTTTTGCCAAAGAAGCCTTAGTCAAGTATCAGCTTGAAGAAGAGGTAAACAATTCCTGTTTGTCTTCAAATTCTTCTAAGAATGTTTATATTGGTTCTTTTGAAAAACATACCAGAGGCATAGATTCCAAGTTAATGTCCAAGATGGGCTATGAAGGAAAAGGCTTGGGTAAACATGCATAGGGTATTGTTGAGCCAATAATGGTTGAGGAAAGGCCTAAGTATTTGGGTCTTGACTATGGACAGTGTTATGGAGAAAGTTCCAATGCTGCCATGAAGGCCATTGAAATAGTTCCAAGAAGGAGTTTCATTTCAGGTCTTCGACCTCAAGAGTGTGAAGATTGTATTCGTGGAGAATGCAATAGCTTGAAACATCACTTGCAAGATGCAGGTGTTCATAAGCATACACTTGAACCAGAGGGTTGTGGAAACTCTGAAAGCCTTGAAGAGACTGGTGGTATTCCAAAGGCAGCCACTTCTTCATTTGATTCACCTCCTCATGAAGGCAATAAAGGTGAAAGAGAAAGGTATAAATCTGGTTCTAACCATATTCCCTTTGATTATGTTAAGCATGATAGATTTCCATATAAGCATTAGAAAAGCATTGCATGTTCCTTTTGTGGTTTGGATAACCATAATGTTTCTAAATGTTGGAAGAGAATGGCCACATACAGGAAACTTTTGAAGGAGAGGAAGCCAGAAGCCAAAGGTCCATTGGAAAAGGCAAATCATGCTGTCAAGAGGATGCACATGTGTTGCACTTACTGCCATAAGCAAGGACACATTGCTAAAAAGTGTTGGACTTTGAATCCAACAATGCCTCCATGAAACTTGAAGAAGGTGGAAAGAGAGAATGGCAAGAATGGAAAGAAAGATTCCATGATTGATGTGTTTCCAGGATGATTCACATATTGATGCTGATGTGCAGACAAAGGTAGCACCTTTGAAATGGATTGGTAAGAAATGGTTAGAGTTCTTATCCAATTAAGATTGCATGTCTTTTTTGCATCTATTTGCATTTCTTTGTTAATGGAATGCAAGTTGCAGGATTTTACCAAGACGGTGAATGGAAAAGTTGGGTAGGCGACTCACTTTATTGCTGCAACATTATATTTCATTTCAGCTTCGAAAGTACAGTGTGCTTAAGCGAAAGTTGAAGGATGAAATGCATGCATAAGCTTGATGTGCATGAACACAGGGATGTTGATGATTTCCTTGTATTTGAACATGTATGTGTAATTAACTTGAAGGGTTGATTGCTTTGGCATGCATGTAAGGTTAATATTGACTTGAGAAAAGTTGATTTCGTCTCCAAGATGGAGATAATGATGAAGTGTTTCATCTTTTGAAAAGAATCTTTGAGATCTTTTCTACATGCTTGACTTGAAGGGTCAATTTTTTAAAGGCATGTTTTGTGGGCTTGGTATCTAGTCCATCATTTGTATGCAGATGTAAGACATGGAGGTGTTCACAAGATGTGAGATCTGTATTTTTTGTTGAACCAAGAGTTTTAGGCCATCCAGTTGTTGTTTGTATTTCTGTTGTTATTGACAGCTTGTCAAACAGGTACAAATGAAAATTTTGTGAAGCAGATGTAACTTCACATTTGTTTGAGCCACCTTGGATCAATGATCAAAGCAGAGAAGATCAAACTACCTTCTGTGACCATCTCAGCAGGAGTTCTGCTTGAAGTCAAGGAGGAAAACAGTTCTTCCCAAGAGGACCAGCACATCCAGGAAGGAGAGTGGTCAAAGACTTTGGTTCAAAGGCACTATGCAAGGCAAGTGTATGGAGGCTGAAAGAAGAGGGTGTTGTTACTCTCATTTACTGTTCAGATCAGTATATCAGTCTTTTGGAGACCAAAAGTTCTTTTAGTGGGAAGACGTGATCCAAAATGGATCTTGGATAGACTTCTAAGTCTAAAGTGTTCCTCACAAAGGAAAATGAAAGTCAAAGGATGCTCCTGGAAATACTCTCATTGCAGAGATCTCTTCATTTTGAATCTAACGCAATTTGAATGGGCGAAAATGGACTTCAAATGAAGAAGTTATTGTAAAAAGAAATTGCCCATTGTCCTCTAAAAAGAAGGCATTTTCTTATTAAATGGGACTTAGGAGAAATAAAGGCTTTCTAAAGAAAATCACATTCGAAAGGGTAAAAAGGCCGGACGGACCCCTGATCAGCGATCTCCAACTTATCGCATCGGAGGTAGGCTGCATGTGATATCAGGACACAGGCAGAGCCGATTACGATATGCGATGATCGGATTGGCGAATCGGCATTGGCGTGTTCCATGGTATATGGAAAGAACCCTCGGGCCGTAGCGATAGCGATTACGATGAGCGATTGCGATTTCGATTGCGATCGGCCGATCGGCGGATCGGTGATCGGCACAGTCAAAGGGAAGACCCCCGGGCCGTTGCGATAGCGATATGTGATGTGCAATATCAACAGTCGGATCAAGGAGCAAGATCAACGGTCCAGATTTGATCAGCAATCGGCGATCGGTGATCCCCAATACAAAGGCCAATGCACCATGTGATTTGCGATAGCGATATGCCAATATAAGGCGGATCCGATAGGGATTATGGACGCGATTTCATATTATTTGAAATCTGGTTTATGCGGATTTTCTTTATATTTCCATGTAATTGGGTTTTGGCCTTATGCGATGCGGTTTGCAATGAGCGATGAAGAACACGGACCCGATAGGTTTATAGGGGTGATTCTATACTATTTGAAGTCCGGTTAAACGCTCAATGATGTGTTTTTGCCAGTTTTTCTTGTGTATTGTGTTACGTGTTCGAATGCGGCCGCCGGTTCATTTCCGTTTGGAAACAACCATCATTCCTTGTGCCACGCTGCAGGCGGGCGTTTTTGTAATAGGGATGCATTTTGAAGCGCGAAGAGGCAGAGCCAGAAAAAGGATGATTCCTCATGATCACAATTGACAGAGGAACGACTGTGGAAGCCGCAGAGTCGAAGAATGCCTCACAAAAACCAGAGAGCATGATTGAGAGGCAGGGCAGAGAGTTTTGGAGTCACTTGGAGGTCGAGCGATCCACTGTTAGCTCAAAGAGCCGAGAGCCAGAAAGCCTGAGAACTTCAGAGCCAGAGGGCTGAGCAGAGGCAGAGCCACCAAAGGTTGGAGGCAGAGTAGGACGGACAGAGCCAGAAAGCTAAGAGAGCCAGAGCCAGATGAGCCAGAGAGCTGAGAGCCAGAGACAGTTAGCTAGAGAGCCAGAGCCGCAGAGCCAGAGAGCTCAAGCATACTTCTAAGAGCCATGATGTTGTAGTGAAGCTGCAGAACAGCAAAGAGATCGAAATGGTCAAGCTGTTGCTGGTGTCCAGAGTGTGTTGAAGACAGAAGAAGGCATTCCAAAGACAATGAAAGAATTCTGAGGGAGTTGGTGCAAGCTAGAGCAAGATCGCTCAAAGCGTTGATTAAAGGAGTCAAGTCCAGAGAAGCCTAGATCTGCTACAGAGTGAGGACAGCCAGCGAAATAAGATGGCATTATAAACCCATAGGTTCAGTTGTAAGCCAATGGAGTTGAGCATGGAGCTTGTAAAAGAATTTATGCCATAATCCCAGAGAGCCTAGTTGAGTTAACTAGAGCTCACGGAGACGTAGCCCAAGAGTTTTGGGTGAACTCCTAATTATATTGTTGCCTTATGTGTTTGCTCACTTGCTGCTCTATTTACTGTTATATGTATTTTATATCTGTTTAAGCAAAAGAATTTAAGGCACATGATCAGTTAAAAACAAACACAAGCATACACCTAGTTTCAAGCACTTTTTAATTCCACAATTGGTTAATCATAAGGTCTTGGGAATATTTAAGCTTTGAAAATGGGATAGGTTCTTGTAAGCTTGACAAGAAGCCTTTAGTGCCCCATTTTTAGATCAATAATAATACAAACCCTAAGTTGTTGCACCAGTTTTCCCGCATTGGGTTTTTCTAGGGACATTTGTCCAAAAACAACGGTGTCACTTGTGTGCGTGTTATTTCTTCTTGCTCAGTTCTTGTTTCCACATATAATTTAATTACTGAAAGTTGCAGTCATATTTACTTCAATATTCACAATGTAACACAGTAAATAACTTGCATGAATTAACAAGTAAGAGAAGTAATATCAGTTTGTTGCAGTAGGTGATTTGGGTATCCAAATTTTCACATGGTATCGGAGCACAGGTGAAGCAAGAGAGCAGACCAGAAGAGCCCAGTGTTGAAGAGAAGGAAGGAGATCGAAGTGTTGTGGAGGTAGCAAATCGAATCCCCAGAGGGATTGGGCAATCCAAGCCAGGAGGGCAAGATTCTTGAGGAAAATCTCTCCCAGAGTGAGTTGACAGAGAGGTAAGATTTCAAGTTCGTGATTTTTCAGTGGCAGAGGGAGCAGCATTGAGCAGTCTTTAGGTGGGACACAATTTTCTGTAGCAATTGTTGGGGCAGAAAAAACGTCAAAAGAAGGAAGAAGACACTTTTTGAGGGAATTTCTTCCTCAGTGAATTTTGGGCCAAGGAATTATATTTCTCAGTTGTTGAGCAGCAATAACAAGGAGCATATCTACTAAATCCAGCAGGGAGTGCATAGGCTAGCCTAGTAGCTGCACAGAGGAGAGAGGGAGCAGTTCGACTTTTTGTTGGCAGAGATGGCAGTGAATGGGCTGAGAGATCAAGATTGATTGGATGGAGCATCCAACTATGTGATCTGGAAGGCTAAGATCTCCTGCCTTCTAGATGAGCATGATCGCAAATCCTATGTAGATAGTGGGGTAGTTAAACCTGTCGATGCAGATCTGCTCAAGAAGTACAAAGCTGAGATGGCGAAGGCCAAGTGGTTGATCCTCGACGGAGTGAGGGATCACATTGTATGTCACATTGCTAGCAAAGGGATGGCCAAAGAGATTTGGGAGCCTTGGTTACATTGTATCAACGATCTTCCGAGCAGCAGAAGATGTACTTGGAAGAGAAAATGAGATCCACGAGGATGCAGAAGGGGGAACGCATTGATCCGTTCCTATCGAAGCTTCAGGAAGTCCGAGATCAGTTGGCAACTGTGGGATCATCACCTCAGCCTATAGAGATGGTGAGGTTGGCCCTGAATTCAATCTCAGAAGAATGGCAAGTATTTGTCCAGAGTATCCTGGCAGAGAGAAATTGTCGGATTGGGAAGGGATGTAGGTCGCTCTTCAACAGGAAGAGATGAGGCGAGACTTAGTCAAGTGCAAACTTGATGGCAGCAGCAGCAATGGGACAAAGCCCAAGGAGGAGAAGGAGAATGCAGCCCTTGCATCAAAAGGCAGGAGGAGCAGCGAAGACGGAAGAAGGACGTCTCGAAGATCAAATGTTTCTGATGTGGTGAATTTGGTCACTACGCTACGCAATGTCCTCTCAAGAAGACGGACAAAGATGAGAAACATGATCCCCAGGCTGCAACTGCAAAGATCAAGGAGGAGTTTGCCATGATTGCTCAAATACCTCCAAGGGAGAGGTGGGGTGATCTAGTACTATAGTTCGAAAGAACTACAGATGAGCAAGATCCTTGAGGAGTCCACCTCTTGGATCAAGACCTTGCTACAGGAGCACATAGTCAGCAGTAGCAGGACGGACCAGTGTCAGGTGGTGCAGTCAGATACCAGAGTGACAGATGCAGTGGCTAGTAGTAGTCAGATACTGAGCAGCGCAGAGCTAGTGTTGGCAGCAGTGTAGTTGGCACAAAGCAGAGTCAGCAGCAACGTAGAGACTTCAGTGATGGCACAGAGGCTAGCAGCAGTTAGAACTTGGACAACGAATACATCATACTGAACACAGTTGGTTCGGTATTTTGGATGTTTTTCCGTTGCAGTTGTTGCAAAAGGCAGCAGCAGGAGTTGGAGCAGAGTTGCAGTGCAAATGCAGTTGGAAACAGTATGCAGAGTCAGTAACAACACAGATGTAGCATTTGCGCAGTGATTGGTGGGCAATGATGTCAGACATCAGCAATGCAGCAGGAGATGTTACAGAGTTAGGGTGATGCTTCAGCAGGTTGCATTATTAGAGCACATTCTTCGCTAAGAGGGAGTGTTGATTTCTGGTGGCATCAGGTGTGCTCTTAGCCTCAAAATTTGCAGGGGGCTAGGACATGTGTATTCCAAAATACCCAAAAATCGTTTTGGGAAATTCCACCCAAGGACAGTTTTATTAAAATAATTAATTATTTATAATGGATGCTTAAGTCTAAACTTAGGAAATTAAAATAATTAAAGGGTATTAATAAAATTAGGTGTGAATCTTCTTGAAGAAGACGGAGATCGAGTCAATATGATCTGAGCCATTGATTAGAATTTAATCTGCGTCGTTGATTACTCAACAAGAAGATTATAAGGACTTCAATGGGCATTTGGAAGACACATCAAGTGAGAGATCAGATATTGTTTTCTCAAGAGAGCAGTGCAGCAGTTGCCAGAGAGATCATTGAGGAGATTTCTTGCAGTGAGGGGCAGGGATAGTTTTCCGATTGGAGAGTTTCCTGATTTGGGAATACATTGCAGAGGAGGCAAAGAGAGATCCAAAAGAGGCAGCACAAACCCACGTTGGGCAACATAGAGCCACGCTGAGGCAGCAAAGAGCCTGAGAGGAGATTCAAAATTTGCTGGACAGTCGAGTTCTAGAGCCAGTTGTCGGGGTATGAGACCGGAAGGGCAGATTGTCGAATTTCCAGAGGCAAATCAACCAGCAAGAAGGGTGACGCAAAGCTTAGTAGCTATGACGGTGAACTGCACCGGCTGACACAGAGGCAACGCAGAGGTAGTGTGGGGCTTGCCATCCAGAGCCTGGATCAATATTGAATCTCCAGTGGTAATGTGAGGTATTTCTCACTAATTTCTCTGCCAGTCAAATTCTCTATATCGGATAGCCAGTAAGGCATACAAAGATTGTATTCAAAAACTAATGCATAATAATGTGAAAATTCTCACTGCAGAAACTGATTTACTTATCCTACTTATTTCATCATAAGTTATTCATGAAATTACTTCAACAAACATTAAAATAAATACTGCTGCAGATATCACACTGTAATACAAAAACAAACATATGCACACATTGACACAGTTATTTTGGACTAATGTCCTCGGAAAAACCCAATGTGGGAAAATCAGTGCAGCAAGGGAGGATTTTATTACTCAGCAATTTTCTAGTACAACAGGGTGCCAAACTGGCTTACCCATAAATAGACAAATTTTTAGCAGTTCTTCTGATCCAGCGTAGGCCCTACTGACCTCTGCGTCAGCCTAAAACCCTCTGCGTTAGCCTCAAACCCTCTGCGTCAGCCTCCTGAGGCTCTGCGCAGCCTCTTTGGTCTTCTGCGTCACTCCTACAACCTCTGTGTGGATGACGCAGGCCCTTCTGGCCCTGCGCAGTCTCTGTTGCCTCTGCATGGCTTCCTCTGGCTCTGCTTTTGCCTCTGCACCGATCTCCCATCTCTCTGTTCCATACTTGCTGCCTCTTGACTGCTCTCCATACCACTGGTTCAATTTCTCTGCAAACCCTGCTCCAGAAATTGAACTGACTGGTCTCCCTCAGTGTGTTCTCTAAGTGCCCCTCAAGCCTCCTCTTATAGTTTTCCTGTTGACATCTCAAGGCTGAGATTAAGTCCCTAATCAATGGCTAAGATTAGATTTGACTTGATCCATGTCTTTTGGACCATTTTAACACAGATTCATATTAATACACATTAATATTTTATTTTCCCTAAGTTTAGACTTAGGGACTCCATTAAAAATATTAATTATTTTAATATTTCCTGGTTTGTTTAGAATCTGCCCAAACCATTTTTGGGTATTGGAGATCTTATGTGCCCCAACCTCTCCACCAAATTTCATCACTAGAGCACATCCGATGCTACCCCAAATCAACACTTCCTCTTAGCGAGGACTGTGCTCTAGCAATACTCCTCATTGAGTATTACTCTGATCATTCGGCATCGGTACCTGTGCTAATGCTAGGCCTTCCTGCCCAACATCCTCTGCATTGCTGCCTCCTATATTGCTACCCATGACTCTGCTATTGCCACTGCTGCATCTGTACAACAGCTCCCTCTGCATCTATGTTGTTGCTAGTCCTTTCTCCCAACACTACAACTCCCTCTGCATTTGTGCTGCTGACACACTACTTCTGAAATGGGTTCTTTACCACCCCCATCTTTTCCTTAAAGTAGTCAAATTTTGACTTTCCAAGGGCCTTGGTGAGGATATCTGCCACTTGTTCCCCTGTAGGAGTGTAGCTCAACTATGCAACTCCTCGTTGGACACAATCTCTAACAAAGTGACACCGGATATCAATATGCTTCAACCTATCATGGAATACTAGATTCTCAGAGATTTTGATGCAACTTTGATTATCACACATGATCCTAGTCACCTCCATATTTCTTCTGAATAGGTTTACTAGCAGTTTTCTAAGCCATATGGCTTCACACGAAGTTGTGCTTGCTGCCATATATTCAGCCTCAAACGAGCTCAGAGCCATGGACTTCTGTTTCCTACTGCACCAGGAGATCATTCCTGATCCAATGTTGAAACAGTACCCAGAGGTACTTTTCCGATCCACTGAACTTCCTGCCCAATCTACATCAGTGAATCCACTCAACCTGATATCCTTCCCCTTGTTGTACAAGAGCCCATAATCAATTGTTCCCTGTAAATACCTAAGAACGTGCTTGGCTGCTGCCTAGTGAGCCCTCTTTGGTTCCACCATGAACTGACTGAGGGTGTTGACAGCATAGAAAATATCTGGATTGGTATTGACTAGATACATCAAGGACCCTATGAGCTGTTGGTATAGGATGGGATCGACATCCTTGTCTTCTGATGCATCAATCTTCTTCCAGTTGGTGATCATTGGCGTAGCCATAGGTCTATAGTCTCCCATCCCGAACCTTTTCAGGATTTCTGTAGCATACCTTCCTTGCCCAAGGAAGATTTCTCCTTTCCGCTGCCAAACTTCCAAGCCTAGGAAATAGTGCATTCGTCCCAGATCTTTCATATCGAACTTTGTGGCTAGATTCTTCTTGAGTCTAAATGATCCTGTCAGGAAGAGATCATCCACATATAATACTAAGATAAGTGGCTCGCTCTCTACAACCAAATAGTAGAGATTCGGGTCCGCGTCACTCTTGACAAATCCCATATTCTGCAAGTAGCCATCTATTCGACCATACCATGCTCTTGGTCCTTGCTTCAGCCCATACAAGGCTTTCTTCAGTCTGCATACATGAGACTTCTTCTCATGAGTTTCAAAGCCCTCTGGTTGTTCAATGTATACTTCTTCTATTACCCCGTTCAGAAATGTCATCTTGACATCCATCTGATGGATCTCCCATCCCATCTGAGCTGCAAGAGATATCACGGTCCTGATAGATGTATACCTGGCTACTGGGGTGAAGGTTTCCTCATAGTCAATCCCTTCCTTTTGAGCATACCCCTTAGCCACAAACCTGGCCTTGTATTTTTCAATACAATCGTCCGCAGCATATTTGATCTTGTAGATCCATCTTGAACCTACCACAGATCTGTCTTGAGGCCTTGACACCACCTCCTAGACATCGTTTACCATTATGGAGTTATACTCCTCCACCATTGCATCTAGCCAGACCTGATGCTGAGCTGCCTCCTTGACGCTAGCAGGCTCTCCATCTTGAGCTACTAACGCCTGATACCTGTCTGGTTGTTTTCGCTCCCTTTTACTATTCCTTGGCTCTCCGATGAAGTTCTTTGCATCACGCAGAATCTGACGAAGTTCCCTGTTGGTTCTCCCTCTACCAACAAGTTCTTTTATTCGATCCTCTTCCTCATCCTGAGCATCTTCCTGATCTGAGGAAGGATTCTTCACTTCCGTTGGTTGAGAGGCATGACCAACGGATCCTCTTTCCACTGCTCCTTGGAAGGCATTTCGCGAGATCTTCTGAAAGCTCTGTCCTCCATCAACTTTACATCTCGTCATACTACTACCTTTCTTCTCCCTGGAAGATAGATCCTGTATGCCTTAGCGTTCTCGCTATATCCTGCCAGATACCCCTTTTCTGCAGTTTGATCAAGCTTCTTCCTCTTTTCTTCGGGTATGCGACAATATGCCAAACTCCCAAATATCCTGAAATGACTGACTTCAGGTGACTTCCCAGTGAAGACTTTCTCTGGAGTAATCTTGCCCAATGCCCGATGAGGAGTCCTGTTCTGAACGTAGACAGTTGTGTTGCATGCATCTGCCCACAGGAATTTTGCCATATCCAGATCATACAACATGGCCCTAGCTGCCTCTACAATAGTCCTGTATTTCCTTTCTGCCACCCCATTCTGCTCCGGATTGTAGGGAGTTGTCCACTCTCTTCTAATGCCCTCCTTAGCGCAATAATCGGTTAAGTCTTTATCGACATACTCTCCACCATTATCTAAGTGTAAGACTTTTATTTTCTTACCTGTTAGATTCTCCACTAGAGCCTTGAACTCCTTGAATTGATAGAAAACCTCATCCTTGGTTTTCAGAAAATAGATCCAAGTTTTCCTCGAGTGATCATCAATGAAGGTAAGGAAATACTCGGCACCGCTGAGAGCTCTGATGGACATAGGTCCGCAAATATTTGATTGTATCAATCCTAGTACACTCTTGGCCTTCTGTTTGCTCCTAGGAAATGTTGCCTTGGCGTACTTTCCTAGAGCGCATCCCCTACATACATCATCTTGTTCCGTACTCAGATCCGGAACTCCTGTTACAATGCTCCTGAGAATTCTCAGATCTCCATGGTGCAAGTGACCCATCCTTCTGTGCCATAGTTCGTTCAGGTCTTTGTCCCCATGACTGCCTATTAGTGCCATTGGAGATTCTAGTTGTAGTCTATACAACCGATTACTTTTGATCCCGATCTGCACTTTCTTTTTCCAGCTTGGGTGTTTGACGTATACCTTTTCTTTGATGAAGTAAATGTCATAGCCCTTGCCTTGTAGTTGTGACACAGAAAGTAAGTTCATCCCCAATCTTGGTACATGCGGTACATTTGTGGCACGAAACCGCTCTCCCGATTCTGTCTGAAAAACTATGGTACCCTTTCCTACTGGAGTACACTTTGCCTTGTTTCCCATGGTGATCTGAAAGTTCATCTTCTCTTCTCAATATTCTAAGAAACACTCCCTGATTCCTATCATATGCCACGAGGCTCCACTGTTTATATACCATACTTCTGATGAAGCAGCACTAGTCATGCACGCCACTTCTTCTTCCAACCTGGAAGCCAACATAGAGAAATCGAAATCTCTCTCTCTTGTGCAATCTTTTGAAAATCTGCGAGAGTCCCCTGAGGTGGATGCCTCTGCATCGTGGTCTCAACCCACAACTGGTTTTCCCTTTCTGTCTCTGATTACTTGCTCTCATACCATGTGAAAATTCTATCACTGTAGCCACTGATTTACTTATCCTACTTATTTCATCATAAGTTATTCATGAAATTACTTCAACAAACATTAAAATAAATATCGTTGTAGATATCACATTGTAATACAGAAACAAACATATGCACACATTGACACAATTATTTTGGACTAATGTCCCCGGAAAAAACAAATGTGGGCAAACCGGTGTAGCAAGGGAGGATTTTATTATTCAGCGATTTTCTAGTACAACAGGGTGCCAAACTGGCTTACCCACAGATAGACAAATTTCAGCAGTTCTTCTGATCCAGCGTAGCCCCTACTAACCTCTGTGTCAGCCTGAAACCCTCTGTGTCAGCCTCAAACCCTCTGTGTCAACCTGAAACCCTTTGCGTCAGCCTACTGAGGTTCTGTGTAGCCTCTCTAGTCTTCTGTGTCACTCCTGCAGCCTCCGTGTGGATGACACAGGCCCTTCTGGCTTTACGCAGTCTTTGCTACCTCTGCATGGCTTCCTTTGGTTCTACTTCTGCCTCTTCTGCCTCTGCGCTAGTCTCCCGTCTCTCTATTCCATACTTGCTGCCTACTGGCTGCTCCCAGACCAGTGGTTCAATCTCTCAGCAAACCCCACTCTAGAAATTGAACTGACTGGTCTCCCTCAGTGTGTTCTCCAAGTGCCCCTCAAGCCTCCTCTTATACTTTTCCTGTTGACATCTCAACGGTCGAGATTAAGTCCCTAATCAACGGTTAAGATTAGATCTCGCTTGATCCATGTCTTTTGGACCATTCTAACACAGATTCATATTAATACACATTAATATTTTATTTTCCCTAAGTTTAGACTTAAGAACTCCGTTAAAAATATTAATTATTTTAATATTTCCTGATTTGTTTAGAATCTGCCCAAACCCTTTCTAGGTATTGGAGATCTTATGTGCCCCAACCTCTCCACCAAAATTCGTGGCTAGAGCAAATCTGATGCTACCCCAAATCAACAAATAATACAAACCCTCAACTATTGCATCAGTTTTCCCGCATTGGGTTTTTCTGGGTACATTTGTCCAAAAACCACTATGTCACTTGTGTGTGTGTTATTTCCTCTTGCTCAGTTCTTGTTTCTGCATATAATTTAATTAGTGAAGGTTGCAGTGGTATTTACTTAGATATTTACAGTGTAACACAGTAAATAACTTGCATGAATTAACAAGTAGGAGAACTAATATCAGTTTGTTGCAGTAGGGGATTTGGGTCTCCAAATTTTCACAAGAGGAATATCTAGTTAGGGGATATCCCAAGACCACTTTTTACACTTTAGTCAAAGCAGCAATACTAAGGAGGATAGTACTTATCTTAGGAGGTTAACAAGTAGTAGGATGGACCCTTTCAAACCTATAACCAATCAAAGACAACATAGAAGGAGAGTACCTATTTCTAAAATAAGATTTTAAGTAGAGGGTAGTTGAAAACTAAAGCTTTAAAAGGAGACCTAATGCTATTCGCAAGAGGAGGATTCAAGACGTGAATAATATCCCCAAAATATCAAAGGTTTTGTTGGTCATTGCTAAAAAAGGGTTTTTATGACAAGTTGAAGGCATTCATTTATCATTGTTATTAGAACTAAATCAAAACCAATTAAACCAGCCAATCAAACCAATTTTGGGGGTTTCCTAGTGGAATTGGCCCTTCAAACCAAAGATGATCGATTTTGGTCTGAGCCAATCAAAACCAATTGATTCAAGCCAAAATTAGTCAACGTTGATCTGGTTGACCAATTTTGTACCAATGCACTTCCTTCACCAAAGTAAACAAAAGTTTAGATGACTATGTAGTTTGGTTCTACTTTGTGGGATAGTGCCCCATTGCTTCGCTCTCAAAGTGTGTTCAAAGGGGAAGCAACACTAAATTGCATGTCTAAATCACTCTCCCCTAGGTGATTTTATTGGCAGCACATTCTTGGGGGGTTTTAAGGAACTCCTTTCCCCCTTGAGGGGAGCACTGCTCTTGAGTGCTTTTAGAGCCAAATAGTACACTCCCTAAGCACTCTGTGTTAGAAAATGGGAAAGGCAAAAAGATTTTCTTATGTCGATAATTACTTGTGATATTCTTATAATTTTATTATCTTCTCTTTATGTTCTTTTACCTTAGTTTCATCAAGCAATCATCAAAACAAAACATGAAGATCAACGACACCAGACGTAAACACTCAGTCAGGGCTAAAACCCCTCTCTAGGGGAAAACCCAGCCAAACTCTTCCACTAATCAAATTGAGATAGACCAATACCTTTGACGTAACCAAAAGACCTTCCTCCTCCACCAAATCAGCGTTCCAATACAATTCAACAAACTTGAGTAGTCTCTTCTTGTCCAAAAGCTACAGCCCAGCATCAACCCAAAATTTCGGCCCTTGACTGTTAGAAAATCAAAAAGGCAGAAAGATTTTCTCTTGTTGATTATTACTTGTGATTTTCTTGAGTTATTATTATCTTTCTTGTGTTCTTCTTTTATCTTAGTTCATCAAGCAATTACCAAAATCAAAATTCGAAAATTAAGGACACCAGATGTAGGCGCACAACCAAGGCAAAACCCCTATATAGGGGAAAACCCAGTCAAGAACTCTTCCGTCAGTTATTCAAATGAGATAGACCAAGACCCTAGACTAACAAACCTTCCTCCTCCACCAAGTCAGCCTTCCAATGAGATACTGCAACCTTCAATAGTCTCTTTTTGTCTAGCAACTACAACCCAACATCAACCCAGAATGTTCGACCCCAACTTCACCAGCAGCTTCAGAATTTCGGCCTTCCCAGCAACTGCAGAATTTTGGCCCCTCTAGCAGCTTCACACGTGTAGGAAAGAGAGAGAATTTCGACTTCTTATGTTTGTGGGAGACCTCCTTCTCCTTTGCTATCCTTCTTCTTCTTCTTCCTTAAAATTCACACTTTTTCTGGCCCCAAAAGTTGCAGATCGAACTTGTGAGTGAATGACAAATGAGATCAAGTTGTTGCCTTTATATAGTGATTCTGCTGCCCAGTTTTGGCTGACTTGTCCAGTTTGAGGCCGACTTGGTGGAGGAGGCCTAATTGACCTATTTTTACAATAAAATAAATTTCTTCTTTGACAAATAAATCCCAAGAAAGGTTCTTTACAATATGACATGGACAAGGACACTTGACATAAACCCTAGAAGCCTTCAATGGAGGCTTTGACCTAAAAGCAATTGACCCAAGCACGAAACTCATGCTTTAATAATAAAATTTCCTTTTATTTCTTTTGATAAATACATTTTATTATGACTCAAACACAATTATGAAGACCAACACTAGTTACATTCTTCAACACTCCCTCTTAACTAGGGAGTTATTCATAATTACCTTTATCTATAGAGGTACATAGATCCCCAAAATGAACTACGAATAGTTCTAGCACACTCAATGTTGTGGACTAGATTCTTGATCAGGGTAATCTATCCGGGAAGCAGTAAGATGAACTAAAGCTTTCAGCCAGTGTGGATACCATCAGGCTTACTAACTAACCATCAACCCATGGATCTAGGTGTGTATCAAAGGTCAGATTTCCAAGACCAACGCCACCCTCCCTCTTTGGGATCTAGACATCAACACATAGGTCGTCTAGATGTCCTCCCAAGCATTCGCCATTAGATGCTACATAGCTCCCTAATAGACTAGATATATCCATTTGTGCAAGCATGCTTCTAGAGTGTTCAATCTTCTTATGGAGAGATTTTACCTGTACAAACACAAACCTCAATCAATAATAAACTTTCAAACATACACATAAGTAAGAATAAACCTTCGGGGTCCTCATTCATTCTAATACTACACAATTTGTCGGAGGCTTTCTTCTTCTTTCATTTCTTCAACAACACCAAATGTATCTTTATATCTTCTCAAGTATTTTTGCACCTTCATGAAACATGAACATTTATCTGTCATTATTTATTCTTCAAGGTACTCATCAAGACTATCATAATATGTCCTCCCTCTTAACTGGGGAGATGTACTCTTTTCTTCTTAACCATGCTCCCTCTTAATCTTGGGGAGATCAACCACTTCCTTCTTCTATGACATCGGAAATCCTTTCATGGATCCTTCATCTTGATATATTACATCCTTCATCGTGCTTATACGAACATCTTCATCATCTGAAGATTACGTATCTGCAAATCTTAAATAGTAAGTACAACCAAATACAAATGTATAGAAGCTAGAATATATTGAAATCATGTTACTCTAAAGGAAGCATTTAGACTTTAGACATCAAACACCTAAACCTAGAAATAATCAGCTAGAGACACATCTTTTTACATACACTTGACTTCTTGCTCTAGATCTCATCATCACGACTTAAAGCAACTCAATCAAGATATCAATCCAATCATAGCACTATCTAGGGTTTTACCAATTTTAGAATTTACATGTCAGACTCTACCATGTTTTAATGCAGACACAAAGCCTTAAATATTAGCAATTCAATCAAATAACAATTCTACTAAACATGTTAGACTCTACTAGAGTTTGTTAAAACTAAATCATATCAGAAACAATATCATCATCTCCTAGAATATCAATTTCTATTAGGGCTTTGTTACAAACCCTAAAATTCACAAACTATGAGCATCAATAATTACGTCAACATACTTGTAAATACATATCTAGGATTTCATGCACTAGCAAGTCACACCAATATCTACACAAACATCAATACATCAAAGATAGACATATGACAATTTTGATCAAGCTAGGGTTTTGATCAGACAGACGAACATATACCTAGGGATTCATTCATAGGACCTTGATATAGATATTACACATGTTTAGTTCATAAACCCTAAATTACCTAAAGATCTAGGGTTTCAATACATGATTTAGACATTAACAGCAAACCCCAAAGGACTAGGGTATCTATAACAATACCCAAACCCTAAACATAAAATGAATAGGTTTTCTAGATTTTATCAACAACCCTAAGTAGACTAGGGTTTCATAATCAATATTGACATACCCTTAGGCTAGGCTTTTATAGTGAACTTTTTTAGGGTTCCACAAGAATGATAATATAATGAAGGTAGATTCAATCTAATGATTAATCACCTTAACAAGAATCTTTGTGATTGTAAACCCTAGACATAACGATGTTAGTAATGTAAAGCAAATTTTCAAAGAAGAATGATAGTACCTTTGATATGAAGAGAACTTTATAACAAAGTTTATAGTCTAAGGCATAACTTTGAGTTGTTCCTTAACAAACCTTGTAGGACATCAAATCTTAACGGGCTTCAATATAACTTCTTTCATGCTTTAAATCTATCCTCTGAAGTCTCCTTCATAACCATCGAGAAATCGGCAAACTTTTCTATCCAAGGAAAATATAAAGAGAGAGGTTATTAGCATACAATACAAACAAGTCTTGATGTAAGGAGGAAACCAAACATGAAAAGATGAAACCAAGAATAGAATACTTATCTTTTGGTAAAAATGGTGGAGGCTCCCTCTTAACCCAATCCTTTTGAGGGATACCTAAAACCTTATCAAAATGAAGAATGTTCTAACAAGACATGTTAGACCTATAAACTCTAGAAATCAAAACATAAGGAAAACAATTCAAAACAAAAATAAAAGACTAAGAGGGCTATGTGAGAGAGAGAGAGAGGACTTAGTATTATAAGTCCTTGACTTCTGATTCTTTGGTCTTGTTCTTCTTAGGTGGATCTTCATTAGCAACATTCGCATGTTCCCTCTCTCCTTATTTCTTGGATTCTCTAGACAATGGCTTTTGTAGTGACCCATCTTGTGACAATTGTAACATTCAATCTTGGACAGGTCCACTTTCTTCTTTGGTCCTTTGAACTTCTTGAAGGTTCCCTTCTTCTTGTGATGAGCAAAATAGGCATTCGAGGTGTTTTCTTCTTCCTCCTTGTTGTTTACTAACGATATTCTGGCTTCTTCTTGACTACATGCATTCCACATTTGTTCAAATGTTGGAGTATCCTTCCAACTGTTAAGTCCTGATGCAAAGGCACTCCAAGATTTTGGTAGTCCTAGAAGGGTAGTAATTACGAGCTCCTTTTCTGGGACAACTTCATCTATTGCTTGGAGTTCATCTCCAATTCTAGATATCCTTATAAAATATGATGAAACGGTATCATCATTTGTCATCTTAACAGTTCTTAGTTCATTCTTGAGGCTTGCTATTTGACAAATGTTCTTGATTGTGAATAACTTGGAGATAGCCTCATACATTTCTTGAGCGGAATTTATGTTGGATATGTATGGAATTAGGTTATCCTTAACTCCATCCACTATAAGGTTCATATCCAAGATTTCAATTTCTCTAAACATTGTTTTTTCTGCCTTACTTGATTCGTCTGTAAGCTTCTTGATTTTTCCTTGAATGAGATCTCTCCTCTTTTTCCAAGCCCTGTAGTTGGAGGCTCCTTCTAATTTGTTTTCTCCCTTCATTGAGTTTGACATAGTTCCTGTAGATGGTAGACTTATCTCCTTATATGATCCTCTTTGATGACCTTTACTTGATCCTTTTCTTCAATAGATCTTCAGCCTGCCTTTTTCTTCCTTTTTCATCTTAGCTTTGAAACCATGTTAGAAAATCAGAAAGGCAAGAAAATTTTCCCTTATTGATTATTACTTTTGATTTCCTTGAATTATTATTATATTTCTTATGTTCTTCTTTTATCTTAGTTCATCAAGAAATTACCAAAACCAAAACACGAAGATCAAGGACACCAGATGTAGGCGCACAGCCAGGGAAAAATACCTATATAGGGGAAAACCCAGTCATGAACTCTTCCTTTAGTAATTCAAATGATATAGACCAAGACCCTAGACCAATAGACCTTCCTCCTCCACCAAGTCAACCTTCCAATGAGATACCGCAACCTTCAAGAGTCTCTTCTTGTCCAACAGCTACAATCCAACATCAACCCAGAAATTTCAGCCCTAGCTTCACCAGCGGCTTCAGAATTTCGGCCTTCCCAACAACTGTAAAATTTCAGCCCCTCCAGCAACTTCACAGCCTCACACGTGTGGGAAAGAAAGAGAATTTCAACTTCTTATGTTTGTGGGAGACCTCCTTCTCCTTTGTTATCCTTCTTCTTCTTCCTTGAAATTCACACTTTTTCTAGCCCCAAAAGTTGCAGATCGAACTTGTTGTGAGTGAGTGACAAATGAGGTCGAGTTGTTGCCTTTATATAGTGATTTTGCTGCCCAATTTTGGCTGATTTGTCTAGTTTGAGGCCGACTTGGTGGAGGAGGCCTGATTGACTTACTTTTACAATAAAATAAATTTCTTCTTTGACAAATAAATCCCAAGAAGGGTTCTTTACAATATGACACAGACAAGGACACTTGACATAAACCCTAGAAGCCTTCAATGGAGGCTTGGACCTAAAAACAATTGACCCAAGCACGAAACCCATGCTTTAATTAGTCAATTTATTTAATAATAAATTTATTTTCTTTGTTTTGATAAATACATTTTATTATCTCAAGTACAATTATGAAGACCGACATTAGTTACATTCTTCAACACCAACAACTCCAGAATTTCGGCCCAGCTATAGTACTGCAATTTCGGCCCTTCCAACAACTTCGCACTTGTGAGATAAAGAGAGAAAAACTCGACTTCTTATGCTTGACAAAGACCTCCTTCTTCTTCACTAGGGTTTCCTTCCAATTAAACTAGCTAATCAAACCAATTTTGGGGGTTTCCTAGCAGAATTGGCCCTTCAAACCAAAGATGACCAATTTTGGTCTGAGCCAATCAAAACCAATTGTTTCAAGCCAAAATCAGTCAACACAAATCTAGTTGACCAATTTTGTACCAATGCACTTCCTTCACCAAAGAAAACAAAAATTTAGATGACTATGTAGTTTGGTTCTACTTTGTGGGGTAGTGCCCCATTGCTTCGCTCTCGAAGTGTGTTCAAAGGGGAAGCAACACTGAATTGCATGTCCAAATCACTCTCCCTTGGGAGATTTTATTTTCAGCACATTCTTGGGGGGTTTTAAGGAACTCCTTTTCCCCTTGAGGGGAGCAATGCTCTCGAAGTACTTTTAGAGTCAACTAGTACACTCCATGGACACCCCAACACATTGAGTAATTTATTTTTGTGAGGGAGGGGGGTTGCTTGTGGGAACCAATGCAAGGTTTCAATGGGAAAAATAACTCATTGTCAGAGTTCCTGATGGATTAAAACACTCTTTCACTCCATTTGCTCTCATTCTATCACTCGTTTCACTCATCTTTGCTAAGGTTTTGAGAGGGATTCTTGCTAGTTTTTGAGGAATAGATTTAGGAGAGATTGAAAGGGTGATTGAATGTTGCAAAAGTTAAATGCAACCACCATGGGAGAGATGAGGAGGTAGGCTCTAAACCCATTCTTGTGTTTTTTCCATGTGTTTTAAACTTGTATATTTTTATACGTAAAATACTTGAATTTTCTCTCCTCCTATTCCTCATTCCTCCCCCCTCATCCTATTGTAGGAAGCAGGTTATTCTCAAAAAGCATGATGGGTATGTGGTTTATCTTTCTAGTACTAGACTTTATCATCATCATCTAGTTGGGAAACCGAACTACCAATGATGAGGAGGAAGAACTAGGTAGTGGCACACACTATGAAGAGGAGGAAGAAATAGAATGGGATGATGAAACTAACAATGAAGATAGAAAGAAACCCACAGAAATTTCAACACCCTTGTGGAAGTATGTTAAAAGGTATGAGAGAGGGTAAGGGGGGGGGGGGGATCACTAAATTTACATGCTTCCATTGTAGCACAACTTACACAGGTTCATATACCAATGTCAAAAAGTATCTCTATGGGATAATGCCATGTGATGAAATGGAGAGTATAGGAGTCAACTTACAATAAAGCGCTAGTGAAAGATGGAAACAATAGAAGAGGGAAGAGAAGGAAGCACATAACAAATCCAAAAAATCAAAGGTCAAATTTGAGACCTCAAGTTCACATGGAATGTCCGTTGGTTAATCTCAATACCCCCCATGCTAGTGGAATTGCCCATGCATTTGGGGTATAGAACACTATCAGATTTCCTTGACCAAGGTTGTAGAGAATTAGCATGGATACAAAAGTGTCTAGAGTTCTCAATGCATGTGGCATACCATTCAATGTTCTTCACCCTATAGGCATAAAATGGTACAAACCATCAATAATGCCCCTAAAGGTATGGGAGCCTCATGTATGACAAATCCAAAACCATGGGATTTGACAAGGAAAAAAACCAAAATCCGTAATGTTATAGGTCAATTAAATTAATTGGACCAAATTTGGGGCATCCATTTTATCCGATGGTTAGACGAAAGTTAAAGGCAAACCATTGGTAAATATTCTTGGTTTGTTTGTGAGTGGTGTAGCCTTCATTTCAGAAATGACTACTAAACTCAGTACATGACTAGTGTTACTATTACAAAACCCTCAATTAAACCTTGCAACAGATTGGGACATCGAATGCTAAGTTCCACAATATGGGGAAATGAGCACATGTTTCTCATACAAAAACATGAACCCCCAAATATTTGGAAATAAGGAAACATGATATATATATATATATATATATCATGTGTTCTTTTATATATAGCACATTATAGTGAATCTTTGAAAGAAAGCATTATGAGTAAATGAGCAAGAATATTTGAATGATAAGTAATGTTCCACCATTACTTATATTGGAATCCTAATCATTAATATCACCCTTTTCCTCCTTTCTAGCCTTTGCCTCTACCTCAATTCTCTAGGGACATCAGTCAACACCACAAAATTTTGATGAAACTACCTAATTAAAACCGTAAAATATGGTAAAAAAGCTAAGTTGCAGGAAACGCAGGGGGAGGGGTCGTTTCCGTACGGAAGCGAAACGGAAACGCGTTTCCGCGTACCGTACGGCGTGGAAACGCGTTTCCGTCTGTACGGGCGCGTTTCCTCGCGTTTCCACGGACGGAAACGCGTTTCCACGCTGTACGGGCCCCGTTTCCCACAAAATAACACTTGTTTTTTAAATTTTTTTTTCTAATTTAATTTTTATTTTTTTTTAGGGTTTCTAATCACTTCTAGAAACTATTTCTAAAGTTATAAAATAGCAGTTGCCTCTCATTCTCTCATCATTATGATAATAATATATGCACATATATATAATTAATAATTTTTTAAATGTTTTTATATATATATATATATATATTATATATATATATATATATATATATAATATATTATTATATATATTCGCGTTTCCCCGTTTCCAAAATTTGGGGAGGTCGCGTTTCGTTTCACTTCCTCGTTTTGTTTCGCTTCCCCGTTTCCCCGTTTCGTGCAACTTAGTAAAAAAGCTTAACATGCCTAATCAATGATTTCAGCTTGAGTGAAGGGTACATTTTTGCTAAGGCCATCACAGAGGAGTTCAACAATCAATTGTAATGTACCTAACTGGGATATCCCAACTTTTCACTTATGTTTTTGGGTTTTAACTATGTTCCTTCAGTAAGACATTTGTCAAACAGATGGTGACTATACTGTTGTACGTGTGTTGTTCATATTCTGAGTTTAAATATACATATGAAGCCAAAACTGCATATTCATGAAGGCATGACAAGTAATGTTATAACACGTCAACAGGCAATGTACCACAGATATTATTAATTATCAACAAAGAGCACATTCCTTCCATGCACAGTCATAAATCAAAGACCACTTCAGCCACTGAAATTCCTTGCTTTTACATAATAGACAACCCAGAAATTATGTGGACCAAATATATCAGCAATACACAGTTAACAAGTTAAAGACAACTTGAGGTAAAATCTGATTTTCAATTGAGAGCAATAATCAATGTTTACAATGCCAATGGAAGACAACACCTGGAACAAGCTCCATGCTGATACGGAAGACAGATTTCAGTGGTGATTTCTCATTTGATGCACAGGGATCAATTCGGCCTCCTGGAGAATTAGCTTTGTCCTCCAAATGGTGAGCTCTACAGCACATCTTCCAATAACCATTCGGCCTAGGCTGTGAGAGAAATGACTCGGCCTCACTGATAAATCTCTGATTTGGATTTGACAATAAATATGTGACAGTTGGCTCTTCTCCTTGGTGAAATGTGGCCTGCTCAAGGAATGATGAGTTCAGTCTTTTGCACACGAAACTCAATCAGAACTAATGGAGAATTCAGCCCCTTTTGTTGGCATAGGAAACCTCTGAAAATGCACCACAAACTCTGAGCAAATCTGTCCAATAAACATACTCGGCCTCTGGAAAATTATAGTGCTGGATGTTTACAAGATTCGTCCTCCTGTAGTAGATGAGCCGGTCTTCATCACTGGCATACCCTGGTTACAAATACTGAAAAGTTTGACCTCGTCCTTGGCACTGCAATTCTGAGAGTGACTCCTATGATTAATTTGGCCCTTGGAGAAACTGATGAGCTTGGTACCAAAACAAGAAACAATTTGGCCCTCCTTGTGATCAATAATTTGGCCTCATACTTGACATGGCAAACCACTGAAGATTCTCCTACAACTCAGCCTCCAATTGAGTGTAAATAATCAACTCAGCCTCCTTGAGAAAATTAGATTTCTTGGAACCAATCGATGATTTAAGCCTTTGTCCTCCTGCAAGAAACCAATTATGCCAAACTTGCAACAAGAATAGTAGTAAACCCAATAATGTAAAATATCCAACTAGGGTGGCAAGAGAGTCCATAGAAATTGGAAGAGACTAGCTAGGTTGTCAAAGGATCCACTGAAACTAGGGTGAGGAATTTCACTTGAGACCCTCAATCTGGAACTCACTTGACTTTCTCTTCAATAACTATGAGAAATGGTCAGATAGAATAGAATGCCTAGCAATGAGCTCCATCCTCCTTTTATAGCTTTTCATTGTCTTCTCCAAGCTTCTAGATTCCCTTGTAATATTATTTTATTGGTGGGGGCCACTTTCCACTAAATGACTTTAGCCACCCTTTCTAATAAAATAATATTTTTCTGCCATTCTCTAATAAAATAATATTTGTTGCCTTTCTCTAATAAAATAATATTTGCCCATCTTTTATTAATATCATCAAAATTGGGCAAACTCCCTATTAACTTATGCACTCACAAAATCATGCAGATTACATCAATGCCACCAACACTAATATTCATTAAGGGCTTGGTGTTCTTGATTAAATGCCAATCCCATACCCTTATACATGCTAAAATCCATTGGGAATGTTGTAATTCTACCACAAGCTCCACCCACTACAAGTGGGAGAAGGAATCGCGAGGTGCTTTAGGTGTTAAGAGATGCACAGGAGTTTGTGGGAGCTCCTAGATTGAGCACTAGGGACAGGAAACCACTAGAGATATTGAGGGTACAAGGCATTTATGAGTGAGCTCATTAACAGTGAGCCTTCCAACTATCAGGAAGCTACACAGCACCACGTGTGCTAGATGCAATAGTGGAGGAGTACAACTCCATCATGCTAAACGATGCTTGAGAGTGTTGGAAATAATACTGAGAGGGGGGGGTGAATCAGTATTATCTGGTCAATTATTTTCTTTTTCAAACCCAGAACATATACGCTACTTCAGTTAGAGAAAACCGCGTCTATATGCAACTACAGATAAGGAAACCCGTGTATACCATACGGACTTATAATTTAAAATATTCTACAGATGTTGAACATTAATCTGTGCATCAGGATCATATAAACAGTAACCAGGAACAGAAAAATAGAGCAAAAGACAATCACACACAAGAACACAAGATATAAGGTGGAAACCCAATGTGGGTGAAAACCACCTGCTGCAATATGTCTCTATCTTTTCAATTAGAAACTTCTTTTTACAATGATTCTATACTGCTGCAGTCCTTTACCAGTACACAGGCTGCTACTTGCAGAGAGCTACAACCCTCTCTCATT
Organism: Pinus taeda; assembly: GCA_000404065.3. Taxonomy (NCBI): domain Eukaryota; kingdom Viridiplantae; phylum Streptophyta; class Pinopsida; order Pinales; family Pinaceae; genus Pinus; species Pinus taeda. The sequence continues at coordinate 1,007 of APFE030650576.1, read as the reverse complement.
TTCCAGCTTCTCCTGGAAGGGAGCTACAACCCCCTTAGTTCTTGTACTAGTTGAGATACTAGTACTCAGGCTGCTACCTGTAGAAGACTACAACATTCTCTTCCTTCCAGGGACCACGTTTCATAAATTTTCAGAATAGATCCACAAATAACATCAATCAAACATCAAGAATTTTTGCATCAACCAATCACCTTTTCACCAATCAAAACTGAATCAAAATAAACACTTCTCTGACGACTGTACCTAGATCATAATAACAGTAATCACACCCCACTTCTGAACCTAGAACACTGTAGCAATAAACAAAAGCAACTAGAACATAAATCAAGAGATGTACGCTACTTCACTATTCAGAAACCTGCGTACAGGTCTATAAATTCATTCTTTCAAACATTCATATATTAGTTAACCCAGATTATCAAATTTATGGATCAAGCGTGCGCCACATATCACAGATCAAAATCATATGGAGATACCACTATTCTAGCCTTAATATTTTGACCCATCAATAGAACTTATCCTTCTCCTTGCGCTTAGGTTCCTTCTTCATTCAGATCTAGATCTGCACCATAACCCAATCATAGTATTCCAGATCTAGCACTTTATCAGATATTCAATAATTCAGAAGATGCCTTGCCAAATGATCTCCTTCCTCTTTTATAGCCTTAGGCCTTTCACAAAACCACGGACCAAAAACCATAACAATTCAATACCATGGACCCAATACTTGGGATCAACACTTGTGACGAGATACCATGGCCCAAAACCATAGGTTCAAATACCAAGGACTAAATACCATGAACCAACCATAAGATTTCCCATGTGCGTGCGATTTTCTCTGCATGAAAGTGCGTGAACGTTTCTTTGCATGAAAGTGCGTGAACTTTTCTCTGCATGAAAGGAACTTTTCTCTGCATGAAAGCGCGTGAAGTTTTCTCTGCATGAAAGGAAATTTTCTCTGCGTGAACTTTTATCTGCATGAGAGTGTGTGAACTTTTCTCTGCATG